>JAECYV010000003.1:0-138715 GCA_023014305.1 Lepiota subincarnata
CAGGGGACCTCCCTCCCCTCTACCCTCCTCATCATTTCGCCACTACCTGGGCAGCTCCAGTAGTCTTCCCTGGCCTTCCCTGGTGTTTTAGGACACTCCTAGAAYACCCTTCACTYGCCTCAGGCCTAGGTAAGGAGACACYTYGCCTYTTCCAGTATTCTATCCCYCTCTCTTCTACTATCCTTCCCTTCTTTTATTTACATTCTCTTCATACTTCTTCCCTCACACTYCCTCCCYCTCTGGGTACACCTCCCTCCTTCCATTCACCTTCCCTTYATCATTCTTTACTACCCTGTATGGCTCACTATCTTTGTAGTTACATATTTTAGCCTTGTAGCCAGGTTAGGTAGTTGTTCATTCCTTCCTTCCTATTTTGTTATTCCTTTTCTCACCCTCTACTACATTTTCCCACCCTTGTGACACGGTAGTTACTTCGTAGTTGAGCTAGGGGGTTCCTTACCCATTTCTCTAAGGATCCCCCTGCTCTAGGTGTGTAGTAGATATTCTTCTCTTCTGAATACACTCTAAGGATCCCCCTGCTCTAGTCTGACCCTCAGTGGCCTTGGGCCCATTGGGCAGACCACCAGGTCACCCTTACAGTAGCCTCCTTTGGCCTTAAGTACTGCTGCTACTCTCCTAAGCATACTTTCAATTAACTTCTGACACTCAGAAGCTGGAATGTTGTCCCACACCACTTCTATTCTCTTCCACAATTCCTCCATACCYTTAGGAGAAGATTCATACTCCCCCAACCTCCTCTTCACATAATCCCATAAGTTTTCAATGGGGTTGAGGTCTGGAGACTGTGCAGACCATGTTAGAACATCAAAATGATTTTTTGTAAACCATTCTTTGGCCTTGATGCAGRTGTGTTTGGGATCATTATCCTGCTAGAAGATGATATCACAAGGTCTGAGCTTGTACCACTTGAGACTCTTCTTCAAATCTTCCTCCAAAATCTTCACATATAACTCTCCATCCATCCTTCCATCAATCCTCACTGCATACCCAGTCCCCTGCCACAGCATGCAGCCCCAAATCATCACTGATCCTCCTCCATACTTGAGTGTTTCATCAACCAATCTCTCACTCAGCTGCTCCCTCTTCTTTTTCTATGCCCACTTCCTCCCATCTGACCCTAACTGATTGATTTTGGTCTCATCTGACCAAACACCCTTCTTCCAGTCCTCCACAGTCCAGTACTGATGCTTCAAAGCAAAGTCTAGCCTAGCTCTCTTATGTTTGACAGAGAGRAGAGGSTTCTTTTGCTTGACTACAGCCTTCATTCCTGCTTTTTTCAAGTGGCAAGATATAGTCTGTGAAGAGATTGAGCTACCAATGATGGGAGCAAGTGATTTGGCAATATCCAYTGCYRTTTCAGCCTTGCCAGCAGAGATAAGATGGATGGCATGGTGGATGTTRGTGGTMGAAAGCCTTGAAGGATGACCTCCAAGTGACTTGGAAAGGCTGGAACAATGCTTGGATGCTAATCTAGAGATGGTAGCACACCCAGCACCAGTGGCTGCCTAGATTTTGGTGTAGGAATGATGARCTTTGAGCATAGAGATGATAGTTTTCTGAAGAGTAGAAGAGAGAGGTTGCATGATGAGTAGTGGGGTCAAAAGTGATGGTACTTGGCTGTAATCATCTCTATTTATATGTGTTTTGATATCTTGAGTTGTCATTGACAAAACTGTTCCAATGACTTGCAGTGACTAGAAAATTCATAGTTTCCTTATATAGAGATATTACATAATGATATTTGGTATTCATATCCATTACTTATTTCCCTATACCCATGAATATTCCCACGGTTTTAGACATTTTATCTATTGAGCTATAATGCATGAAAGTCAAAAGTACAAAACATTGGAACAGTTTTGTGGGTCACTGTACATAGGCAACTGGACACAGATAGACTAACCTTAAGTAGCACTCATAATTCCAACAAAAAGCAGGGCTTCAGGATGTTGCAGTACATTATTTACACATAAGGAAATGTATAGGAGAGATATCTGAAATGAAACACAGATAGGAGTCTCAGGAGCAATGCATATGTGCTCACATACTCCAATGTTGACATTGTGAATGTCTCAGAACTTGTTGTTCCAATGACACTCTTCATCAATAGAGTGAATTGGAGTTACCCTGATAGAGTGCACAGACAGAGGAGAGACCCTGCCTGTTTAGCTAGCAGCTCAAAGGATGACCCTCCTACTAGGATGGGGCCCTCTCTCAAAAAATTWTATATATCATCATTTCTCATTTTTGTCAAGTTTRATTGTCTATGACTGTATACACGTATTATTGCATTCAGCCACCTAATGTTCCATATATAGGTATAGCAAATAATATGGCATGCAGAGTTCTAACAATCTTGGATGATTCGGTTGTGTGGCTAAATTCTGACCTGCAGACATGTTTTCGAGGACCAGTTCTCATATTATATGTGCACCTTGCTAAATGTATCATGCAAGAAGGGCGGAGGGTGAAGAGACAGGCCATTGTTGCACCCATGCTTACGCTCTTGCCTACATCAATATTCCTTCCTAGATGTGCTGCAAATACTATGACTGCGTAGAAGTAGTTACTTGTATACATTGAATTGATTTGTACTATAAAGTTCCGGCATTAATTATGTACACTTGCGCTAATCAGAAAGCACCTGAACAATCTCCTCGACATCGGCACCAGCACCAAAGGTTAATCGATTGTTTGAATTTAGATTCAGAGATGAAGAGGCCGCCGGACTTTCTTCTCTCGTCGGCATGAGCATTTGAGACGGAATCTCAGGAATAGCTTCACCATTACTCCGTCCTAACGCTTCATCGAAGTACGACGACAAAAGTGATACCCGGTTATTGATAGTATAATCTTTTGGAGGGGTGGGGAAGTCGGAGAGGTTTGACATGCGGGACATAGTTGAGGTGGTGAGATAACTGCTGCGGGTGAGCTCRGTAGGGGGGGCCTGGARACCTGATAAGACTCGTGCTTCGGTTCCTGAAACAGACAAGGGGGACATGGGTTCCTTCTCGCCCCTCGCCTCCACCTCCATCTCAGTTTCAGTGGTATTCTTGGCAGTATCCGCGACGGAATGGGGAGCATTAGCTTCGTGACGATCAGCTGCGTACACAACCTGTCCGGTGAAAGAGAGCCGGCGAGCGTTTGGAACAGCGGCGGGTGTGGATGTCTCTACCCGTTTCAGGCGGAAAACCTCTGCAAGCCGCGCTTAGCCATCCGAGTCAAGATGTACTACCTAAAGAACGTACCAGTCTCATCCTCATCCTCATCCCCCTCGTGCCTCTCATTTTCAGAAACAGACAGGACGTCTTCGGGGATATTCTCCTTGGGCTGGAAAGGAAGGACGATCCCACTCCCAGACCCGCCTAAGTATGTCCCCTGCGTCGGTGAATCCGGATGCGGCACCTCTTCGAACACAAACTCCAAACTCCCCTCCGTTGGCCTCCTTACCAAACTAGGTGGCTGCTTCACCGACCCACCACCACTCGACGCCGAAAATCTGCTGCTCGTCTGCTCCAAAATCGAAAGTTGTTCGTATTCTTCGCTCAATTTGCGGGCAAGACTCGTTAATCCGCTTGTAGGCCTTCGATGGGGTGACTTGAGATCAAAGGGGATCCCTGATAGGCGGGTCTGCGAGCCGTTTGAACTTTGGTCTCCGGAGAATTCTTTCCCATAAATTGCAGGAGATGAGCTTGACCCAGGTTTGTAGAACAGATCCTGGAACCCGACGAGATCAGTCGGGCTCCCAAGAGGGCGGGGGGAGGTTTGAGAGGAGGTGTCAGAGCTAGTCCGAGGCAATGGTGGGCTGAACGTTGGATGATTCCGCACAAAGTCAGGAATTTTTGGCGTCGGGTATTCCAAAGGCGATGAAGCGAATGTATGCGCTGTCTCAACAGATCTTTGGGCCCGTTGTAGCAGGTAAGTGGGTTTCGTGACGTCGTACTGCACAGGCACCCTCGAAGGTGAGTCCAACCTAGCCGTAATATCGTACCCGTCCTCATCCCTTCCATCACTATCCTTAGACCCATGGATATTCTCACTTGTCCCCAGTCCACTATCTTTGCTCTCCCTATCGCGATGTTCAGCGGCATAGGCCAGCGCCTCACCTACTCCCACGGTGTCCGTAATTCCATTCACTCCCACGGCCATCCCAGCTCCCATTTTACTGTCCCCATCAATGAAAGGCGAGTACCTCAAATCCGTTGGTAAAATCTCCCGAACAACCCCCGGGGCAAGCGGCACCCACATCTTCGCAGAAGGGGGAATGTTACTATCCGTACGAGGATGTTTCACTAGTTTCTCATAGGAATCCGGACTAGTCGACCCCCTGACCTGCGCATAAGGGTGGTGAAGCGCAACGTGTGGAGGTAGTTTGTGTCTCGCAGCTGAACCCTCAGGGAGCTCGGCTTCTCGAACGGCGTGTGGGGTGGCTGCAGATGGATGGGGACCTGCATAATCCGCAGCTTTCTCTGGCACTGGCGCTGCTCCGGTGTAAGAATACAGGCCACCCTGGGCGTATGGATGCGTTGCGAGCCTAATGTTTTCCCGGTCAAAGAAATCATCGGTGGGAGGCGTAGATAGCGCAATCCCTATTCGCGAATCATTGATGTGCGAAGAACCACCAGATGGCGTTGGCGAGACACCATTCCGCGTGGATACAGAGGGATTCCTGTCGAGGGGAATAAGAGCAGGGTCTGCTAGGCGAATGACCTTGGTGTCGGCCCTTTGCAATGCATCCTCTAATCCACCATGCCGTTGTGGCTTCTTCTCGTCCACGGGAGTAACAGTGGCGTCGTTGTTGCAGCACGCAGCGGCCGTGGACTTGGCTGCCTTGAACGCTGTTTTGCTCCAAGATTCATTTCGAGAGTGATTACGTGAATGAGACTTGGACGACCGCGCCAATGACTGAATGAGGGAACTGTTTTGTGTCTGTGAATGAGAGGTGTCGCGAGAATGTGATTGCCGGGAGTTTGTCTCTGGGCGTGATGGTGTTTTCCGGTGTTTGCTCGAAGACGGGAGGACAGGCACTACGTCCTGGTTGCCCAGGTGCGCCCTTGCAGCCAGGAAGCTAATATTGCTCTGCGTCTGATTACTCGACTTTCTTCCATTCGCTGTGAGAGACTTTGACCGTGCACGGGAYACGCTACGCGCGTGTTTATTGCCCAATGAGTTGAAGGCCTTGCTCTGCCACTTTTTGCGCTCATCCGCCAACCTCTCACCATCGGCTAGGACCCTGAAAAAAAAGTACTGAGCGTCAAACATCCGGGTATTCACGGAAAGAATGCTCACGTCGTCATTGAAGGAATACGACTTATTAATGCTAAATCATCCTGAGCCCAACTCTTGGGCCTTGGAGCCCTCGAAGACCCAGCCGCAGCTCCTCTTTCACCACCTTCACCTCCACCAGCAGCAGTAGCACCAGCAGCTCGCGACCGAGCTTCAGCTCTGAGCGGGGTCAACGAAATTCCGACCTCCGACTGATGATGCCGCGGCTCCTGAGCCTCCCCGCCCTCCCTCAGATCGACGAGCGACCGCGAATGCACTAACACTCTCGAAGCAACACTCCCATTTTGGTCTTTCGTTCCTAGCCCAGGCGACCACAAAACGGGACTCCCAGGTGGACTGACTATTCTTCCACGACTGCCCCCTTCGCCTTTTAATTTTAGCCGCGGCCGTGGAAAAAGCAGCGCATCACACCAAGTCTCAGCTGAGAACCACCAATCTTTACCTTTCGAGAAGCTGCGTGGCGTGCCTGAACTAGACGTCGTGGAAATGCGGTCTGCCAGGTTTGGGGTTGATGTGGATCCCTTGATCTTCCGCTGATGCCCGTCATTTGAGGGGAGGGGTTGTTGCGCAACAGAGGTAGAACCGCCAGCAATAGGAAAAGGTTGCACGGGTGCATTTTGAGAATTGGAGAACGTAAGCTTTGGAACGACGGCTAGAGGCCGTTGTTGTGGGTGAGTCGTTGGCGGTGCTGTTAGTGGTTGGGGAGGCAGATCTTCGGCTTTAGGGAGAGCACGGGCATAAGGGTGTCGCGAAGGCGAGGAGCTCGCATTGGTAGTAGGAGGTGCGGTAGAGATAGAGGGAGGGTCGCCAGGGTTAGATAGGGCCCTAGCCGGTGTTTGTAGGAGAGTTGAGTAATAGGAGTTATAATAATCGTCATCCGTGGTTGCCTGCGAATCTAGGCTTGGTAGCGGCTCTGCGATACCACGTCTACCGCGTAGTGAATGGTTATRAGAGTCGCCGGAAGCAGYACGACGATGGTCGTTAGTCGATAGCCTCTTGCCAGACCTCTCTAATCCGGAAGCAGTGCCAGGTCTGACCAGGCGTCTCCCATGGGGAGATCTAATGCCGCGTTCCCCAAATGCAGAATTTGAAGGTGACTTGATGCCCAGGGTGCCGAACAAATTTGCGAGGCTCGTGCGATGGGGGGTCGACCCAGTGCCATGGAGATGGGGTATTGGTGACTCACCCACACCACCGGCAGTGTCTAGGCTACTGTAAGATAATGCGGGGGGCCTCTGGGAGGAAGAGCCATTAGAATGACGAGCCGCACCAAAACTTGATCTCGTATTATCGACTCCTGTTGACTCGGTGTAGTTGGACACCATAGAATGTGAACGAGCCCTCCCTTGAGCCCTGCTCTCCCCCGACGACCTGAATCCATGTTGGTCATCCGAATCATCGTCAATGCGGGCACGGAGGCGGCTGCCCTGGGGGGCTCCTGCATTGCCTAGGCCGAAGATGGGGTCACCCCAACTATCCCTATCCCTATTTCTCGAGGTTTGCGGTTCGGGTGGCAGTTCATATGGGCCAGTATATGGGATGTACCAGTCCTCCTCATTATAGCCCCTCTTGGCATCCCGCGCTCGGCCACGAAGCTCTGGTTGCGATCTTAGGCCGAGGCTAAACCCAATGCGAGAAAACCGATTTTGAGTTGAATGGGGCGCTGTGGTGGCCATGAAAGGAGGGAGGGAGCAGGTATTGATGCTGACGGTCCCGGAAATGAGGGCCACCTTAACAAAAGGAGAGACGCGCAGGAAGGACTTGTCGAGATGTCAAGAAGGACTAGAGGCGGCACGAGCCCGATAACCGAAAAAAAAAAAGGAGACGGGTCGCGAGTGTCAGTACCGCGCCGCAAAGAGATGCCTGTGCCGCACGTACCAGCAAGAGGCAGGCAGAGGGCGGGGGTGACCTGGAGGCCTTTACCGAGGTGTGCAGCAGATTGTTGATGGACGGACGAAGCTCGGGGAACTGGGCAGCCGCAAATAATCCAGTTCACACGCCGCCCTGACCGGCTACTCCCATACTCCCTCAGTTGCGCACTCAACCGAGTTCACAGCCGTCCGAGCTCATTTCAAGCACCCTCATAAGATCAAACCGTCTCCTCTGCTCCCTCTTTTTGTTTTTTGTTTTTTTACCATATTAATTAGCTGGGCGAATCCCACCCAAAACCCATGCTATCTAACTCCCTACCCGTGTGGAAATGCCATTCCTGCAATCTAATATACTACTGGCATCATAGACAGGTGTCATCCAAACCTGCAAGCTGCTTCCACTACTCGTATCAGTCGCTGGCAGCCATACTCGCRTGGAACAGTTCACACCGCGAGGAAGACATTACCACGTATCACTCGAACAAAGCGAGAAACGCAGCCTCTCCTTTCCCCTAGGTCTTCAAACAGCACAGCCCATCCTGCAAATTTTTCACGAGAAGGCGCTTAACTCAAGTCAAACCCCGCCTTATTGAACCAGATTTATGTACTAGGGGAAGCCACATACCAGTTTGGTAAAGAAGACCACGCTTCCGAGTTTCATCTTTCGGAAACAAACGAGTTTATATTTTTGTTCACACTACCGCTTCGATGAAGTTTGATTATCAATCAAGCAGAACTCCATTACCAGATGTTTCCACGCTTGCACAGGAAAGAGTTCCCCACACAGGCCACAAGCCTTGATTGATCATCATCATCTGACGGGCCACTGCGCAAACCAAATCAACAGTCGCACTCTTTTGTTCTCAAAGCCAAGCCTCTGTATGTCGCGGCTTGACTATTGATATCACTAAGTTTTGAGATTCATACCACTCATTCCGACGCGTTTAGATGGGCTGCATACCTCACAACAATGATTATGATGCGTCGCATGRTATTTTGGGAATAAAACATGACGGGAAACGACGGAATGTGCGCTCGGCCAGCTGCTGGATGAAACCGTCTGTGATATCACCGCCCGGTCTATAGCTGGATACGAAGTATCCATACTATTTTAACCCAAAAGTTTAACTTAATATTTAGACGCCTTTCTACTTCCATCGATTCGAGCAGTTGAATAAGATCCTATACACTGTCACATGGCTACTCAAAATCAATTTTAAACGCCCTAATACCTTATCATAATAGTACAGAAAGCCCCAGAGCATGATTAAACAAATGATCACTTAACAATGGTGGGATGTCATCCTGGTAGACGTATAATCATCAACATCAAAGATAGGCCATCTCAACGCCGGTCAAGGATCACACCGTGAGCCACATAGCATTGACAGTGTCTCGGGCCTCGCCCCAGTACATGCTACAGCCATCTCCTAACTACTCCCACCTTCAAAATCCCCTCTCCAGCTTCAATAGGGCTCAACAGCACCTCGCCACCYCCAATACTTATGCCCGTCTTCCTGTCAACCCATGACACCCGAAACCCCCAAACAAGTCATATGTAAGATCAACCCGTTCATTTTGCACCCAACCAAAGCCCAAACAAAAAAATCAGTAGGCAGTTTGTGAAACGTGAAATCAGTGTTGGTCCAACGCTTAGCATGACTATCGCTTTGCTCTACTTGGCAGCTTGGTTAATTGGGGTTGGCGTATGCGTATTCTGTTGTAGGGGCGGACAGGGAAGGTCTCGTTTGCGCCCAAGACTTTCCTGGAGAGGTGAAAAGAAAATGGGGAAGCGACGTGAAATACCAGAACCTTTCGAGGTATCAGTCCATTCCATCGCTCTCCCAATATGTTACGGCTCAACTCGATTAGGCTCATCCGTCCTCTACCAAGCAAATAAGATTCAGTAGGGTCCTGGACATCGTTCCATCGCCGTCGGATGATACCCAAGCTATAATTGGTTCGGCTGCAGCAGGCAGGGGCTATTACCATTTCAAAACACCTAAGCACCTTGCAGCAAGCGGCATGACCCTGAGCTACGCTCTAGGTAATACCGAACTCCCCCCTGCATCTCCTATTCAGCCAGCACTCTCAACCATCAACGAGGAAACGATCTCCAACCGAATTTCCTCGAGGGGAAGCGAAGCAGCTTTTCGAGAGAYCACCCCTAATCCCAGTATGGCAGCCACTGGCGCCACCAATAGACTGCCGACTCTCACTATTAACACTGGCGCTTCTGCCGCAGGAGGCCATGTATACCCTCTTGGCATTCGGAACGGCTATTCACACCCACCGCCTGAGGAATTAATGTCCGGACATGAATATACAGAAGGACGCGGTTGGTTTGCATCCCAGTCTTCAATTACCACCAGCACCACAAGCCCCCAAATCGACTCTACCTCRTCGGAAACGACCGATTCGACGGCTTCACAACAACCTGCAACAAACCCTCTTTGCGATTTACAAACAATATTTGCACGAAACAGTTACGGAGATGTCACTTCAGGAGTCATTGGCCAGGCGCCTGAATACCCTGACTTCTCCGTTATCCCGACCATTTCAACTGCACCCAGTCATCCGAGTCGCATTCACAGGGGAGAAAATCTCGCCACATTGGATGTATACTCCACCGGCAAAATATTTCATGGGCCAAGTCCAATATCGACGACATCATCCCTGGGTATAGAGGGTGTTGATGGGAACCAGCCTGTAGTGGTGCAGCAGGCACGGCGGATTTCAATGCTCGGTCCCGCGCCAGCGGTTGCGGTATACGATGTCAATAATTTTAAGATGTCTAGAGACAACGTATAAATTACGATGTGTTGGGTGATTGGGTTAATCGACTTGCTTGTGTGTGCCTCGATGTGGGCCTGAATGTCAATATTGTCAACGACGGCCGTCGGGTCTAGATCCTCAAAAGACATGAGGCCGACTCGGTTACCGATTGCGCTCGTGAAGCGAAGATCAGCTGTCCATTCCAAGCGGGCCGGTAACTCCGCCCAGCAATCCTTGTGACGGGCCGTCTTCAATTGTTAAAAAATGAATGGCACACCACGAACATACCCATGAGAAATACTCCACAACTGTTCTCTGCAATCTACCCTAAGGATATGGCGATCCCAAACATCCAGCTCAGTGATGGCAAAGAAATCCCAGCATTGGGACTCGGTGAGTATGCCTATGCCCAACTCCGCTTTCCATTCAGCTTTCCTCTCTCGGCTGGATCCGTAGAGACGCTGCCTTGCTCCCCAGACTGAATCCAGACGCTTGAACTAAATGTCTAACGACATTTTATTCCATCTTGGCAGGTACTTGGCAGTCCAAGGCTAACGAAGTCAAAACTGCCGTTGCTTATGCAATCAAGGAGGTGGGATACCGACACATCGATTGTGCATGGTGAGCACGTGGGAACRTTGGGCGGGGCGCCCCAAATCCTTCTTTTGAATGAAGGGGGGGGCCTTGGTTACAGTATGGTTCTGACCCTGGAGATCATCTAGGGCCTATGGGAATGAGAAAGAAGTAGGAGAGGGGATTCGTGCCTCTGGCGTCCCTAGGTCTGAGCTCTTCGTAGGTCCAAGTTTTAATATTCCCCAAATGCTTGGATATCTGATACTGACGCCGGTTTTGTATCCAGATCACCAGCAAGCTTTGGAGCTCCTGGCACTCGCGCGTCGAAGAGGCCCTTGACGAGACTCTGGCAAATCTTGGGACCGATTATCTCGATTGTGAGTCAGTGACAGCGCCTCTACGTGTTGTCGCTCAGGTCAAAATAATTGAATGCATCGGGGGTGATAACGCCTGTTACAGTATATCTTATTCATTGGCCGGTGCCGTTAAATCCCAAGGGCAATCATCCCGTGTTCCCAACCCTTCCCGACGGCAAGCGGGACGTCGACCATTCATGGTCACTCAAAGATACCTGGAAGCAAATGGAGGAGCTTCTCAAAACGGGTCTGTCATACTTTTTTTGTCATCTTCGCGAGTCGTCATTTGATCATCTGGCTGATGGTATGTTGCTATAACCTTCCTGCTCAGGCAAAGTAAGGTCCATTGGCGTCTCAAACTTCTCACAGCCGAAGCTTGAAGAGCTTCTCCCCACCGTCGAGGTCACGCCCGTAGTCAACCAGGTTGGTGGCCGTTCTCCCAGAGAGAGGCTATTTGTCGGTCTCAATTACATCTTGACGTGTAGCTGGAGCTCCACGTGTACAACCCCCAGCTCAAGCTAGTGGAATACTGCAAGTCCAAGGGGATCACTGTACAAGCTTACTCTCCGATGGGGTCTGCCGGATCCCCTTTAATCAGTGACCCAGTTGTCGTTAAAATTGCGGAAGAGCGTAATTTAAAACCGGCCGAAGTCCTGCTCGGATACCCCCGTGAGATTGGCTTTACCCCGTAATATCTTCACTAGGAAATCTTGTCTGACATTCGTCCGCTACGCAGTTGCAAAAGGATTTGTGGTCCTGGCTAAATCCGTTACACCTGCTCGTATATCTGCCAACTTCGAGGGTGCCCTCAGGGCGGCCGAAACATTAACCACGGCTGACGTTGAGCGGTTGGACGCCATTGCTGCTGCTGGAAAGCAGAAAAGGTTTTGTCATTTCTCCATCCACATGATTAAGGGGACTGACGCATATTTTTGCGTAGGTTTGTCACTCCACCATGGCGTACGTACAGCACTCCAATTTTCTTCAGTTCTCACGGAATGAACTCATTGTTATTTGGGGTTACTTAGCCGTTGACCTTGGGTTCGAACATTGGCCCCAACAGCTCTGAATATGACATAAGAGCAAAAAAGAACTCCGGACGGAGAATGCTGCAGGTCACGTTAGCGGATGTTTTTAAAACAATTGAAATTTTGCCTCTGATGAAATCGCATGGTTCTGGTAGTTAACATATGTTCTATGCAGAGTTCCTTAACGAACGACGAGTATGAATGTAGATGTTGAATGGTGACCACGAGTTTATTCTCCCACCCGTAGGATCAAATTTGGAGTCTTGTTGTTCCGCACAAGGATACATAAGGGTTGTAGGATATCCACCAAGATGGATCCACCAAGATTCATGATCGTCAAGACGGCATTCAGGTAGTACAAAAGCAACACTGAATTAGGAAGGCATAGGGGCTGGGAAAGCTTCCATACGGATTGAGTCAGACAGAAAGGCTGGTCGCACTAACGAAATGCCCAAGTAAGATTGTGGGAACGATAGGGAACGATGCGTCGAGATCCGATTGGCGATACCTGATGCTAAAGGTTGAGTTTGAGATTTACATGCGAGGGTTTGGTCAGGGTCAGGATCTCATTAATAGAAAATGCGATCCCGCTCACCAACGGCTTGTAATTGAAGAAATGATCCCTTGTTGCTTGGTAATGTCCATTCGGGTATTCCAACATTCGGAGGCTGTTCTTGCCGTCAAGTAAAATCGTGAACTGAACTGAACTGGAACCTGAAGTGGAACGGCAAACCCTTCCATGGGAGCGGAGATGCCACACGGGACTTGCTCTCGTAAGGTATTCGCGACGGTGGGGGCAGGTGCTCATGTCTACGTTTCCTCAGAGGTGTTATGTCGATGTACCGGTTTCAACTAGGCCAAGAGGGCAGAAACCCCGCGAGCGTCGTGAAGCGCCAAAAGCGGGTAAAGAAAATAAGGGATGTAGACTTTTCGGACTCGGCAGTCATGCGAATGTGTCATGGTGACACGTGGGTTTCTTAGGTCACATTTTGGGAAGTCGTACCTTGTTCAGATCTGGCAGATCCACATCCCAATACTCTGCGACGATTGGAATCATTCCAACAGATTCCAACTCGTGAATAATCTCTGTAATTGAAATTTTCCATTGGAGACCGTGGATCGCGGCTCTGTAGTGATGCTGGAATAGATCCCGGAATCGCCAACAGGAAACTCTTCCTGCCTTTTCCTGCCCCTAAGCTCCTCAGAAATCCTATAAAATGGCTTTCGAGTTCCCTGTCTGCAACACCCATCTCTCCTCACACTTTCTTTCAACTTGAATAACCTCTCCTCCCGCGCTTACACTTATGTCTCTTGCTACTGAAGTCCCATCTCACAAAGGCCGTGAGCTCGAAGAGATGTCCGACGCCGTTGACGACGGTTCGTCCTCTTGTGCTCTTATTCGTGTCACACACTTATTTCATTCAACAGTAAACGTCCTCAAGGGCAAACTTTGGGACGAGAAGTCCAAATTTGACGCAGAAAAGGACAAGCAGGCATTCCGAAACTACGAGGCTGCTTGCGATCGGGTCAAGAACTTCTATCGCGAACAACACGGTAATGTACTCCACTTGAGAGGTTGAGGTCCGTTGCAGTGCTGACTGTGTCCGTAGAAAAGCAAACGGTTGCGTTCAACCTAAAGGCTCGTGCCGAATTTGCCAAGCGCAAACGCGTCACCATGAGCGTATGGCAGGCCATGGAGCTCCTTAACACTCTCGTCGATGAGTCTGACCCTGATGTTCGTCCAATTATCCATGAGTCTAGGATATCAAAAACTAATAACTTGTTATAGACCAGCCTTTCACAAATCGAGCACCTTCTACAAACAGCGGAAGCTATGAGAAGGGATGGTAAGCCAGATTGGATGCAGGTTCGCTCCTTCGATTGTTTCGAGGACATCATCTAACATGCTTGCATCAGGTTACTGGCCTTGTTCACGACCTTGGCAAATTACTTCTAGTCTTCGGCTCCGAAGGACAATGGGATGTGGTCGGGGTGAGTTAGATAATGATCCTGCTGACCTACCAAAGTCTAATTGACCCTGCAGGATACCTTCGTCGTCGGTTGTAAATACTCCGAGAAGTGCATCTATCCCGAGACCTTCAAAAGTAACCCCGACGCGGAACACCCGGTGTATTCCACAGAATATGGCATTTACGAACCGCACTGCGGCCTCGACAATGTGATGTTATCTTGGGGTCACGATGAGGTAAGTTGTAGTAAAGCCTCTTTGTCACCCATTTCTAAACATCATCTAGTATCTCTATCACGTCCTGAAAGACCAGTGTACGCTTCCTGCGGAAGGTCTCGCTATGATCAGATATCATAGCTTCTACCCCTGGCACAGGGAAGGTGCCTACGCACATCTCTGCAACGAGCAAGACCATGAGCTACTCGGCGCCGTCCAGGCCTTCAACCCCTACGACCTCTACAGCAAAAGTGACTCACGCGTCGATCCGACCAAGTTACGGCCGTACTATGAGAGTCTTATTGCGAAGTACTTCCCTCCCACCCTCCAGTGGTGAAAAGGCCCCCTGAAGAGGCTCCCCCAAAAGGAATATCCTACAGCCCAATTAACTCTGCGTTGCATTTCCCCTCACTCACGCCGTCATATATACTTCTTATTCGCTCATAGAGTGATTTCTTCAGACCCCTAGACTCTCGATGCTTTTGTTTCTATAGACGAATTTCTGTACATGATCATATGGTTAATTATTCGACTGTGCATTGCATTCTACGTTAAACTGTATCTCCTCACGTACTTAGAACGGATTACTACTTAGGCGTGCAATGGGAATTACGCATATATACTGCGAAATATGGGTGATTAGATAAGATTACCGATAATCATAATCAACCGACTCCACAACCTCTCCGTCACACTCAGGTATACGTATACCCTGGTACACTACCTCTATCATGTCCGACCAAGCCCCCGAAAGCACTCTCCCGTACCCGCCTCTTCATGTAGACAAGAAATTCGTGATATTATCCGATTGGTTCGTTCACAGCATTCTCAGTACTCATTTAAGTGCCCTCATTCAACACTGCCATAGGGATGGTACAATCACAACATTTGACTCTAATGATTGTGAGTGTTGCACACATATATTGAGCGGAGGGGTAGTGGGCACGTCTAAGGATTTTTAAAGACATGACCGACAATCTGGGATTCGGGAAAGAGAAGCGCAGAGACGGAAATTTGGACATTCTAGCAGGAAAAGTAACATTCAGGTGGGCCCCAACTCGGTGCATGCACATGGAGGGGTGGCTGACGTGAATTTTCTGTGGACTGCTGTGGTCAGGGACGCATTTCGGGAAATGCTGCAGAGTGTTGCTAAGAACGGACATACATTCGAAGAATGCAAGCAAGCCCTTCGTGACAGTAAGTACCAGAGGCCCAACATTGGATTGACTTAGGTATCTATCTGTTCTATAGATATTAAACTCGATCCCGGATTCAAGGACTTTCACGCGTGGTGCAAGTCTGTCGATATCCCGATCATCATTGTGTCCAGGTGAGTAGACAATCCTTTGGCGCTACAACTTGAGCAGAGCTTTGGTAGTGGAATGGCCCCTCTCATTCGCGCAGTCCTATCCAACCTTATCGGCACAGAGGCCGCAAACGAAATTGAGATCATTTCTAATGACGTAGATATCCACCGTGATGGGTCGTGGGAAATCAAGTACAGGCACCCCACCAGGCAAGTAAAGCTACCGATGTTTCCTCCCGGCAGCTCTGCAGACACAGCTGGACTAATGGCACACGTAACAGCGGCTTCGGTCATGATAAATCGCAGGCTATTTTACCCTATCGTCTCCTTCCCGACCCACCGACTCTGTTTTTCTTCGGTGACGGAGTTTCAGGTTCGTATTTGAAGCCAATATTTGAAGCATTAAGTCCTCATGGCGAGTATTGACTTTGGCATCTGGTATAGACATCTCAGCTGCTAAGCACGCTGATGTGCTTTTTGTTAAGACCAAGCCGGATGGAGACAATGATTTAGCGGCATATTGCACCCGGGAACACATCAAGCATGTTCTCTTTCAGGATTTCAATGCAGCACTACCAGTCGTGCGTAGCATTGTGGAAGGAAACAAGACGGTCGATGAAATTGCTGCACCTTACTCTTCTTAGAGGTATTACAGTTATGGAATTGCCCCAAATAATTGTTTTTCTTTAGCTTTATCAACTACATGCGACATCTGCATGACTAGCGGCCTCTCAGTGGGCAATGATTTATCTTACCCCGGCCCTGGGCTGTGCAATTCATGAGTGTTTGTACCCTGTAATTTTACATTCCTGGCATTAATGCCGCCGAATCGGCTATTTGTAGTCCGTAATCTGAGCTCATCTGAGACCGAGACGAAACGATATGAGCGTGACTTCTACCGATAGGAACAACGGGGAACGCTTAACGCCGCAATTAATTCGTTGGCATGTTCTAATTCCCTCTTGCAGAGAGCGCATCCCAAGAGTTTACCAGAACTCGCTGAAACAGTCTTGACGGACAATAGAATGGGTGCTGTCAACCCCAACGTTTGAAAGCTTAACTTTACCCGCGCTACGGCTACCCTACATCTTGTTTTCCGCTTTCTCCCCACTTCCGGACTGATTCTATACACTTCAACCGGTAATGGCAGGTGTGTACCTTCGTGCCTTCCGGTGCTCCCAGTCGTCGATTTGTTGTGTTTTCCTCTGCAAGGTTGACAGTTTTGAGTTCTGGCTAAACTATTCTGCGATGCGATGCACATTGTCGCTAAGGTAGCTTCACTATTCTGATATTTACATTCGACCAAACGGCAACTGTCTTGGTGCTTAGGCGACCCGGGCCTTGTGTGTTACTGGAGCAAGGCATTGATGCACTTACGGAGCAGCTCAAATTTCCAGCCGGGTTCTAGGATGTAGCCCCTGGGATCCAGGATGCTGATGGCAGGAGGAGTGATGCTTCTTCACGGAACGACAGCGCTGCAGTGTTTCACGCTCCATTCTTCTGTTGTCTGGTAGACGTCAAATATGCGTAGTCCGCCCGTCCTGACAATAATTGATAAATGATACTCATGATTCAGGATGCAGGCCTGAACGTTCTGGAGCCTGGCCTTCGCAGAGACCCTGTAATATGCTACATATATGTGCCCGTTGGGCAGGACCGACATACACGTACCCGAGATAGAGGATCGCGAGATGTGCGTAATGAGATGTAAGACGGGCTGTAGAGGCACCCAGTATGGGTGGGCTACCCTTGAGAATTCTGCAGACCTTGGGCCTTATCTGTTACCCTTGGAGCCTTCGCAGCATTCCGGAACAATCCTGCAGCAGGCGACGGAGGGCGGCTTTTTTATGACGGTTGCATGACATAAAGGGCTATTTTGGGGTTGTAAACGTACGCATATGTCTTCGCGCTGCATACGTGGAGGTGTTGGGACATCAGGAGTCTAGATTCTAGACCGGTATGTATGTATAATTTGGTTGAACATGCATGTACTCGATTCCCTGACTTTCACGAACTAGCCTTTCAAGATTCGAAACTGCGATCAAGACCGAGACGATGGATCGTCGAAATATGCCCTGTTCAAGTAATGAGGTGATAAATTACCTGTAGCTCAGGCATGAAAAGAAGAAGAAAAATCAACACAAAGCAAGGCAGATCATTACTTGCTTCGCTTAGTGATTCTTACCAGCCCTGGGGGCCAGCCTCAAACCCCTGTAGTAAGCATGTATGTACGCCCCCCGTCTTAAACTTTTCTCCTTTTCCTTTAATCTCCCACCCCCCTCTCCCCGTTCTTCTGTGAGTCCCCCCCCCCTTCCCCCGTTCTTCTCCCCCTCTCTCCATTTCTCCTTTCGCCGAATGAGATAGTCGATTATCACCACGTTTTGAGTTTCAACCGAAGATGTTGTCATATTATGCTTGTCCCCGCTCCCTTCGTGTGACCAACCTGCCAGTGAGTATGATAAATGACACAAAGGTCATTGGTTGGACTGCGGAAGAAGGCCCGTTGATCGGGTCGTTTGGTGTGGGGGTTCGTCCCATGTAAGTCAATTTCAGGCCTCCGCAGCGGAAGGCAGAGGTGGAGCAACCGCRAGGATCTGACCTCCACACACCCAAAATCTTTTGTTTGATTTTTTTCTTCCTTTTCTTTTTTCCATATCTCGACTGCATTTTGCAAATGCTCCCCCCCCCCCCCCCCTCCCCTCCCTATGGCCCCGTGGCCGTCGCCATATATCACTACTTACTACTCCCCCTTCGTCTCATCCGCATCCATCATATTGAGGCTGTGAGATCTGGGTGGGCTCTTAACTTATGATACTCCATCGTTTATTCACCAGGTAGGGGTTGGTGTGGGTAAGAGACAATAACGGACTGTCCTTCTGGACTTTTTGACTGTTTATTTTTTTTTTTCGATTTGATCTGTCGTACACTGGCACTTGGCGGGGGGACTCCATCCCCCCTTATCTGCCCTTTCTCCTTCTCCCTCCCTAACAGTGTATTAAGTGTTTGTGCTACATTACATATACTGTTTAGCAATCTGTCAGGTTACCTCGTTGTGTCAAACAGAAAAAAAAGAAGGATACAAACTGACAAGCACAGCAGATACTGCACAGGAACGATCTACGTTTACATCCCACATACATCACGATAAGTCTCGAGAGGATCGGGGCCTCCGATGTACATAGCCCCGATGGCACATTTAAGACCTTGTGTGTGCGATGTTGCCTGGTCATAGCTGTGTATATGTGGTGGCGTACAGCTGAAAATTTTTGATCGCCGTATTGGTGTGTATTGTTTGTTTGTTTTTTAAAAAAGACGGGAAAAACGGGACTTGAAGAAATGAAACAAAAAAAAACTTGGATTACCGGCTACCCCCAATCAGCGAAAGAGTTAAAGGGGGAGAGAGTAAAAAGGCGCAATCCGCTCATCACGATGACGCAATATCATTGATATTGTGTCATTCGAGTCGCCCTCAGAAACAACCTTTGGGTTTCTAATTTCTTGGCTAAACGCTCCACTTCGCCGAGCATTGATTAAAAAAAAAAACTCAAGTGCTTGGTCGATAGATGTGGGCTTCAACGCCACAAATACNTACATTACATATACTGTTTAGCAATCTGTCAGGTTACCTCGTTGTGTCAAACAGAAAAAAAAGAAGGATACAAACTGACAAGCACAGCAGATACTACACAGGAACGATCGACGTTTACATCCCACATACATCACGATAGGTCTCGAGAGGATCGGGGCCTCCGATGTACATAGCCCCGATGGCACAGTTAATGATGACCTTGTGTGTACGATGTTGCCTGGTCATAGCTGTGTATATGTGGTGGCGTACAGCTGAAATTTTTTGATCGCCGTATTGGTGTGTATTGTTTGTGTTTTTAGAAAAAAGAAAAAACGGGAAAACGGGACTTGAAGAAATGAAACAAAAAAAAAACTTGGATTACCGGCTACCCCCAATTAGCGAAAGAGTTAAAGGGGGGAGAGGGTAAAAAGGCGCAATCCGCTCATCACGATGACGCAATATCATTGATATTGTGTCATTCGAGTCGCTCTCAGAAACAACCTTTGGGTTTCTAATTTCTTGGCTAAACGCTCCACTTCGCCGAGCATTGATTAAAAAAAAAAAAACTCAAGTGCTCGGCCGATAGATGTGGGCTTCAACGCCACAAATACGAAGGCCTAATGGCTTTAGGATGAATTCCGTCGGCAGGGTTCGAGAAAGGTAAAAAAAAGAGAGAGAAAAAGAAGAGAGAAACGTTTGCAAGTTCTCGTCCATCAACGGCTGTCGGGCGGATGTACCGACGAATGACCAATACCCCATGTTATCCAATGCTTGCCGCTCTCTCCAGAGTTCGGATACGCCCCGATCGCCTGGGTCCCCCCAGTCCACCCCAGTCTATCTCCAGTCCCCCCAGTCCACCCCAATCCATCTCCAGTCCCCTCCAGTCCCCAACCCTGTCCCCCACTCCGACCCCTGAAGTCCGCATCTACTACTGCAGAAAGTCATCGGATCGCCCAAGCGAATGACATCTTGATAGAATGAGGCATCTATCCCCACATTTCCTCTCTTCTYCCCTGAGAGTCTCGAGGTTACAAGTTCCCATCTCTAGGGGTGCCAAAATTAAGACCTCCAAGGCCAATGTCGTACTAATCCCCAACAAGCAGCATGAGTATTGGTTTTTAATAATAATAAAAAAACAGGGACACGGAAGACAAATTCACTCACCAGATTTGAACCCGTCCAACCCGAGCCCCAACCCGAACCCCTTTACAGGATTATCCATATTATTATTACTATTCTTGACACCATAAACGGCCATCGCAACACCCAAAACGAGCACTGCACTCGCCACAACCGCCCTCCGTTCCATTTTGGGCGGTCTCATCATCATCCTCGTTGACCCTTTGCTGCCTTTATGTTTACCTGGGCGGTAGCGTTTTTTCAGCTTGTTGCGCCTCTGCTTGGTCTTGGTGGATGAACGTTTCTTATCGTCATCATCGTACTCTTCTTCTTCATCAGACGAAGGCGAAGGCGAGGGTTCGACATGGGGATAGACTACGAGTTCGGGTCGTGCAACCATAGCTTCTGCCATCGAATCTTCCGGCCACTCTTTGAAATTCTCAGACCAGGTATATACGACGCTTTGGGGGCCCATAATGGATGAGAGAAGGAGGGAAGGGTGGGAAGGGGGGTAGAGCTTGTAGAGSGCATCGGCTTGTATTAAAAGGGAGGAGAGTGTGAGCGTTTGTTGTGGGAACTCATGATCGTGTTCTTGAGRTTGGGATTTTGCGGTCGAGGGTGGTGGTGGGGTAGTGGCAGATGATGTAGATGTGGACAATGGAGTATCTTCCGACTCCGTTGTTCCGCTATTGGCTTCGTCTTCGGGGACAATCTTCCGGTGTAGGTCTGTGGGAGGGATCATTGCAGTTGTTACGGAGTTGTCGTTGTTGCTGTTACAGTTGTCGTTGCAATTGCCGACTTCGTTGGACGGGTCAGTCGTATCAACTAGGGTCAGATCCGACTCTGGGGGTGGTGAGAAGGGGTTGGAATTGATATCGACATCGGTATCTGTATCGGGATCTTGTCCTGGTGATGGTGAGAGTGCGATGAGGGTTGCGTCGTTGTCGTCGTTGTTACTATCGTCAGTGGTGTCATTGTCGTCGGAGGCTWTAAAAGTGGGTGTTGGAGTCTCCCTGAGTGGGTCTATATCTTTGTTGTCTCCGTTCCGAAGGTCGTGGTCATCGGTAGTCGTTGGTTGAGGTCGAGGTTCGGGGTCGTCGGATAGTGGGGGGAGACTGCTGAGGAGGGAGTGGATCATGCCATCCTCATCTTCGTCTTGGAGCCGTTTGACTTGGTCCTTGCGGGAGAGGATGATCTGGGGGGAATCGGTTCTAGTTTTTCTTATTTCTTTGATAGGAGGTGGATTGAGACTTACTGCGGCTGCGAGGTAGATGACGGCTATGGGTGGCCGACAAAGGAGGAAGTCAAAGACGTGTTGGATGAGAGGGAGGGTGGGCATGTCATGTGAGAAGAGGGTGAGGAGATTGGGGAGGGCGAAGAAGGGGAGGGGAGAGGACCTGAGGAGGTTGTTAGCGAATATTACAAGGCTCAGGAATGTGACACCGACTGTTCAAGCATCGAAGCCATTGCTGGGTCCGCGAGTYTGATGAGGTTTTGGGTGACGCTGCATCGAGGGCTGATTAGATATGGGACAGGGCAGGGGGAAAGGGGCAGGCGACGGACCGGAGGAGACCGAGGACGGGTTCGAGGCCCGCGCCCATGGAGTCTCTGAGACGGTGCAGGCTGAGTTTTTCGACGCAGACAAGCCGGAGTTCCTGGGGGAGGGTGAGGAAGAGCACAGTGGCTATGTCATGGTAGCCCTAGGAAAGGAATGAGCGAATTGTGCTGGGGCACGSCGAGTGGACGCTTGCCTGGAAATAGCAGAGCCTGGGGTGTSTGCGGAAGAAGGCGAYGAGGAGGGCGTGSAGATCCGCCCGGAGATCKTCACGGTGAGCATTGTGTGGGTAGAGGACAAAGCTGCGCTCTGTGTCGAGCCTGATCTGGTGCTCGTCGGGGTGCGGGTGCTCGTCTGGCAGGACGGGGTGGGGTGCTGGCCGGGGCCGGGCGTTGAGCAGGGCGGGCCTGTGGGAGAGTCAGCGCGCATATAGCCACGTAAAGGAAAGCCACGGGCCAGAGCTGGGTGCGCTGGGAGCCAAAGCCGGCTGGCTGGAGACTCTGCTGGCGCAGGCGGGGCCAGTCGAGAGTCATTGTCAGAAAAATAAATAGCTAATAATCCCGAAATGGTCTGCCTCTTGCCACATGCGTGCAGCCTCGCTCCTCCTCTGCCACAACTCCCTCGCTGCCCTCGCGCCGTCCACCCGCCCTGCACAGCTCCACACCCTCCTCGCCGACAACCGCRTCGACGATGCCGCAGAGCTCGTTGACAAGCACAGGCGCTCCCTCGAGGCCAACCTCACCATCGACCCAGACGATGTACTTTCTTCCTTTCTTCTCCTTCCCTGCTTGCCATCTCACCCCCCTGCCAGGCAGCCGAACTCGCATATATGTACCAGCTCATAGGCTTCAAGTGTTTCTCAGAGACCCTCTTCGAGACTGCCGGCAAGCACCTCTTCAATGGCTCCCTCGACCCCCGCATCCTCGTTAGCTACTTCCCCGACCTCTATGGTCGCCTTTTCTCCCAAAATGACCACGTCGATGTCTTCTCCGGCGTCCAAGAACACATGCCTCCAGAAAAATCCGTTGACGATCTCAGTGAGTCCCTTTCTCCTCTGCCTCTACATACCCCCTGCACAACCTGGGCTGTCGACATCTCCGCCACTCATTCTCCTTTTCTTCTGTTCCTCATCCGGAACTGATAGTCGCCATAAACCTAGTCAGAAACTACTCCCCCCACCTTTCCCCCAATACCCGCAAAGCTCCCCCCACCGTCGAACTCGCGCGAGTCCTCAACGTGAATGCGCGTGAGATGCTTCTTGATTTTTTGGCCAAGTCGAGGACCAGGGCAATAGTTGAGCGGAGAGCGGAGGACGTCCGAATTGAGGTTGCCTGTGTGCGCGCTTCCTCACCTTTTTCTACCCCTCCTTCTGATGMCAGTTTTCACAGGTAGTAGACACTGTGCTGGCAAAACTATATGCGCATTTTAAYAAGCCGCAGGACCTACGCACGATCCTTTCGACACCTAACCATGTYGTTTTACCCGAGATAGAACCTTCACTGCGTTCYTTGGGACTATACYATCCTCTCGCCAACCTATACAAGCWTCATGGGGAAGACGAAAAACTTCTCGAGCTCTATGCCAGGYGCGTRCTCTTTTTYYTTAGTCTCTTACACCTCGTCTRATARGTCTGCAGCATYGCRGAAGGTGAMTATACCGAYGGAGAAATCCCWWMCCCCCTAGGCGAGATGGTCGCCCTCCTGGAATCCCATAAATCCAAGGACAAGAGCCAGCGAATCAAATGGGGCCTTTGGATGCTTAAAAAAGGGGACGTYGATCRRGGAATGAGGGTACATTTTRCCCTCTGACTGAACAATCCCTTGACCTCTGAACACCTTTGTTCCCCTTGCAGSTTTTGATCCCGCCAGAYACAGGCAAGAGCAGAATCCGAGATCGGGACAAGGAAGAAGATTTGGCTTTGTTGGGCCAGATCACCGAGACGAATGAGGAGGCAGGGAGACGGTTCCTTGAGTACATRGTGCTGAAAAAAAGGAATACRGTCTGTCTATATGCCCTTTGGATTATATATGTGCTAATWCCCRCTCGATAGTCCCCCGAGCTACAYACCAGACTAGCCCTTTYYTGCRTAGACGACCTTCTCAAATGCACAAAAGACGAAYCAACATGTAAATTGTGGCGCGCAAAAGGTATGCAGTRAGCACTCTACTTTCATCTCYCGTTCACTAATTAGAGATCWATTCCAGCTTCATCATATGCCTCCACACGRATACCCCATTCACCCTCACCATCAAAATACACTCAGACACAAATGTCSTTTCTATCGTATTTCRCATCTACRACACCTGATTCCCCCTCCAAACGCACACGACTCAAGGTCGTGCTTTTGTTAGCGGGAAGTGGTTTGTATGATGCAGAGCGGTTGAAGGCACGGCTGGACGAAGGGCTATCCGGAACACCTGTTACCTCAAATGAGAGTGGTCCTTCAAGTCCGAGTCCCACGCCGTCGTTGCAGAAACATCCACACGCGGGGTTGAGTAACATATTAGCTCTGGAGAGTGCAATTCTGGATGGAAAGGTATGGATTATATCCGTGGGCTACATGGCTATGCCTCATTATCATATTTGTTAGCTTGGAAATCATTCGGCTGCACTTTCGACACTCGTGCACGACCTCCGAGACTCGACATCTGCRGAAGCGTATTGCACCCTCGGTGGAGAAGTTGTCCCCGCAAAAATCGCGTTGGCGATCGTGGAGAGTGAGCGTGGCCGGCGGCAGGAGGCGGTTTCGGGCTCGTTGGGGCCAGTGTCAGAATCAACAACAACAGAGGTGAAGTTGGAGGAGTGGTATCGGGGTCTGTTTGAGCCCCCTCCGAAGGGTGCTGCTGGCGGTGGTGGTGCTAGGAGAGGTACAGTGGATGCTGCTGCGATGCCGGCGATGGTGAGACAGAAGAGTGTGAGAGAGGACGTGAAGAGGGGTCTGTTGATGAATTTGGTGGAGGTGTATATGAGTGATTCGTTGAGTCTCTTCCTTTTTCAGTCCCCTTTTCCATGGAGTGCTTAATGTCATGTGTAGAACGATTGGGATGGACAGGGCGACCAAATTATTGGATGCTCAGGGAATGAATTTGGACGTTTCTGATGTGCGTATGCTTATTTTTTTTTTTGTTCTCTTTCGCTATAAAAAATTATAATTTCAGGTGATACCACATGTTCCATCACAATGGCCTGTCTCTTCACTCTCTACCTTTCTCGCACGATACTTCCGGCGGATGGTGCATGCACAGTATGAGAATCAGTTTGTRAAAAATGTGTGTGCGGGTCAGAATTTAGCTGTACGCCTAGCATTCTATTCTTCCGATTCCGCACACCTGTTGACTTGTGTGCTTTGATTTAGGTACGGGATGATGCACATAGGATTATCCGTGAGCAGGGGTATCTGCTGGAGGAACCTGACGACGATGACACTGGTGGGAATGAGGTAYCGGTGGAGGTGTTGGTGGAGAAACCTGTGGTTGTGGTGTCGGAGTCGTTGCCGCCGCCGCCGCCGCCGCAGGACAAGGACGTGGACGAGAAGAGTGGGACGGGTTTGGGCTTGATTATGTCTTCTGATGAGGAGGGGGCGGAGAGCCTTACTTGAGGTTCTGGATTTTGGTTTATGGTAGTCTAATTATCATTGATATTGTGGGGTTCGGGGCCGAGGTCGTACTAAGAGCTTCTGTCGGTCAGATGAACTTTGTCTTGTCCACATCAAAAGAGTACCCATCCCTAGTTGGCTACTGTTATCCCACAAGGTGGATGCAGCTGATTCCACGCATAGTAATACTCCAACTTGTTCAGATATACATATCGTATATATGAAATTCTCAACCCCCAATGTCGTCGTTGTCTCCTAGCTTGTCGCTCAGGTGCCCACCTCGCAGAACATTGGACCTGGACGTCAAGGTACCTTGGGGGGTCCTAGGCTGGGATTTCAAGGCATCCATTTTGACATTCGTGTTTTGAATGCTACAGCGCCTGTGTTGAATATCGCAGGCGTCTTTGTATTATTTGAGAATAAGAAACAGTCGCTCTGAAGGGAATTCCTGTTGAAAGGAGCTAGTAGAGTACCTTTACCCCATGTGCATACATCGCGTGTTTTCCAATTATATATGCCGCAGCGAGGCTTCTTTCT
The DNA here is from genome assembly GCA_023014305.1 of Lepiota subincarnata. Taxonomy (NCBI): domain Eukaryota; kingdom Fungi; phylum Basidiomycota; class Agaricomycetes; order Agaricales; family Agaricaceae; genus Lepiota; species Lepiota subincarnata. The sequence goes on from JAECYV010000003.1 coordinate 25,776, forward strand.
GGGGTACCGGTGACTATCGCCCGGCTGCCAAGACCCTCGGAAAACGGATGGTGGAAAGGAGGAGCCTTGATTTCTCCCCGCAGTTTTTCCAAATTTGAGAGTATTTGCGTTATGTTCCCGTGTTTCGTGGGGTTAGCAATGTAGCTCATGAGATTCAATCTCACTGTGATCGTACTCATCTCACTCTTCCCACTGGATAGGTGGTTACTGCTCGTTTGCAGGAGAGGAAAAATGCAGGGGGGGGGGGGAAATTGGAGGTGAATGTATCTTTGACGAACGAAGAATGCTCCTGCGTCATGTTCGCTATCCCCTGTGCCCCATGGTTGTAGACAGTGGGGTCTTCCCGACTTGTACGGAATCCTTGATCACAATTTGAGGAGTTGAGGGGAGAGAAAGGTGTGTTAATACTGGGGAAAGTATGTAATTAACGTCATCATTGACACACCAAGTCGCCCATCTTTCCTAATTTCCCATTACTTCCGGACCAGAACGTACTTAGTGCGCAATGAGGTTTCCTGCATATTACGAGTGGGATTCGAGTCACTCGGCGGTTGGCTCAGCTAGTTTAAGATGCATTGTGCCTCACAGCGACGCTGCTTGATCTATCTGGACGTAGGGATTCGTCACTCCTAAGCTAAGGCCGCTCCGAACAACTTGAATATACCAATCGATATAGCGCTCATTGGAGTATTAGTAGCACACGCTTCGGGTCTTGTCCACGCTTCGGGCCTTGATCACGTCATTTCGTTAATGCATGCAAGCTGTCGCCCAACCTGGGGCAGGGGTAATGGCCGAATCCGAATAGAACGTAGGTCTAATAACAGCAAACGGTGCTGGGGGCATGTACCAGAATCGATACAAGAACATCGAATTGGAACAATTTCCGGGGGGGGGCTATGGTGAGGGACGCAACCTTGTGACTGTTTCCCCTTCGGTTTCACGGTCAGCGCCAGCACTGAAGAAGCGGTRGGTGATGTCTCCGTTGCATCCACAAGTTCCAGATGCTCACCGCGACGCCCTTGATCAGTTATTCGGATCCGGAGATTTATGTTCAGTTCTGGTTCAGCCCTGGGCGTGAATCATGGAATTCCGTTATTTTTAGTCAATCCGTTTTCGGATAAGCTAGAACAGTGTCGGCGTTGCATATAAAAGGCCTTCCGCCTCGGGTGGGGGGGTTGTCCAGAATCCATCCCCGGAAATTTCTAACAGTCAGTTTTTCTTTCTCATATGGTCTATTGCCTTCGCTCATCACTTTCGTCGGCGTACAGAACCCATCATCTGCCTATTGAGTCAATTATTCAACGGAACCTCGTACTTTTTTGCAATTTTGAAGTGTGTCCCGTGTCCACGTCGAGACAAAATAACGGACTTACTGTGTTATCGGCAGATCATGAAATTCACTCTCACCGCGTTCACCCTTGTCGCCCTTGTCGCCTCTAGTGTCAGTGCGGATTACGGGAAGCAGACCTGTCAGGAGTTACACAATGCATGCTTCGCTACTAATGACTGCCCACCTTTCCTTCGTCTACCCGAAACGCCTGGATGTGGATATGGGGAGGTCTGCTGCGTCCTCGTCACGTAGGTTTGTCGTRGTTACACCGCCGAAGGCGTAGGCATGATCTGCTTGTAGTAGTGTATGTACTGTAGTTTTTGGTCGCTGCGGGCTTGTCGCAATCRCGGTCTGTTCGAATATGAATGCTAGTGGAATGACCTTGCCGAGCGGCTGATACACAWCAATTTGGCCCCGTTATCGAAAGGACTCTCGCTTTCGCATGTGACCTAGAGGGCTTGAAAGCTTGTGAATGACATTGGCGGGCCAGTGAGATATAAGCATCGTGCGCCAAGAAAGCGAGATCGAATCAAGGGCTCAAAATTCAAATACTCAAGGTTCGTTGGCATCAGTTATACGTAGGGCTGCCAGACAGGAGGGAGGGGATTTAGCCACAACGGATGATCGAAGGCGCAAACGCTTGCGCCAATGGGCATTCATTTCCGTTTTCAATCCACCTCATGACCGCCAAATCACCGCATTCGGGATTCAAGTTCGGTTCAGTTGTTTGGGGGATTTGTCGTGGTGACGTGAATCTGGCGAGTAGTTGTTGGGATGGGCTGTGGTTTGTTGATAAGGTTCAAGGAGTGAGTGAGAGCTGCCAACGTCAGAAACTCTATCCAGAATCTTGGCCGGTTACTTAGCGAGCACCCATGGTGCTGCCCGCTCTCACCCACTGTGACTACCATACACCTCGTCTCTCTTACAAYGCGTACGCTAGCGTTGGCTCTGAAATATCGACTCCCACATTCCCCACTTCCCTGGATTCCACACGCATATTCATTCACGGTCGGTCTACCAACATTCTAATGACATTTTTCTCCAAAGTCAACCTACTCAAAGCTGCTCTCGTTTGTTTTTGTCTGAGATTAACTTGGTCTCGAGCTCATCGTGAAACGCGCCAGGGTTAGTGATCGATATTTGGTACAGGCCTTGCGCCAACCATACAAGGAGAGAAAATGTTGGGAGAGACATGTGGCATGCGGCCTTGGCTGAGGGGGAAAACTCAAGCAAGTACAACTTCGATAATCGAAGGCCATCCACTAAGAAATAGTTCATATTTGAGCGTTTGTAATTCCAGGCTTAAAAAACCCCAAACTAACCGCGTGGCATTGACCTTCTTAATCTTGAGGCCGGCCATGGAAACCATTTCTTCCATCTCCGGTAGAGTCCGTTCGAAAGCTTTAAACGACATTTACAAAGAGATGAAATAGTGCACTGTACCGACTCACCACCACAGAGAGCAGTCAGCCCCACATTAAGCGAGGTTGAATAGCGACATGCCTCGCCAAAGTTCACGGGAATGAATGGGGGAGGAGGAACAGGTGAATAGATATTTGGGTCGAGCTTTGAGAGAGATTCTTTGAGTGAAGGTCCGGTGCTGGAAACGACTCCGGGTCCAATCAATGACTCAATGATCAAAAGAACACTCTATCTCTTTCATTGAATATGGATCCCCTGCAAGCAAAATCAAGACCTCACATCCTCATTGAGAACATCGCGAATCTGGCGTAGCATTGTGGCGCCTAGGTGAGAAAATTAGAAGAAAAACACAAGAATAGTAGTCACAGGGCAAACCATCTTCAGTGTTCCAATCGTGAAGAACTAAAAACCCAATCAGAGTCGCGTGCAGAGATTATTTCCAGACCTGCACACCTCTTTGCATAACGAATACATTTTTGCCCTTGCGTTGCTGAGGGGTGAAGAAGTCTTGAATCTCAAAGACGACCCTGCCAGAGAGGTTCTTTAACTTGATGTTGTCTTCGGCCGCCTCTCGACAATCGATGAGGTCCTGAATGACTAATTGCTTGATTTCTGGGTATCTATGTGGAGATTCAAGTTCTAGCTGGTTTATAGTGTAACTCGTATAAAAACAAGTGCATACTTGAGCGCGAGGGAACAGCATAGAGTGCCTTGCCCACCACCAACATCAACAAGGGCATCCTTGCCATTGCAGATATCGACCCATGGGAAATCAGCTGCGACACCCGGATCGGAGGACGGGCCTACTCCTCCCATTCTATGGACGTCTAATTAGCTTTTGAGTTTAATCATTCTAAGTTACGTGACATACGCAAGAGCGAACTTCGTGGCTTCTTCCGGTTCTTGAGAGCACCAACTCTTCGGACCGAAATAAGGCAGATCAGTGTTGTATGCCAGTTGGAAGGCCGTGTGGAATGGATCCGACTTCTTGCGGAACTCCGGATYCGAGTGATTGATCATTTCGGGGAAATAAACAGCTGTCTTGTTAAACACATAATTCCTGGTTTCGAAAGAAGTCAGTGTAGCGGTGTGTGCCTCAGCTTTTTTTAACACTCACATATGAGTAGCCATGTGGAAGCCAGGTTGATCCTTTTTGATGACGTTACTCAGGCGATTGTTTGCAAAGTAACCTACGCGAGGCTCGCGAAACCACCCTATAGTAATCAAACAGCGAAGAACTCGTCCTTGATGGAGGCGTGCGAATCAATTAGGAGAATCCTCGGGCTATTACTCTTTTGAACATACCAAGCCTCGGCGCATCAACACCAGTTCTTTCGGAGAGCTCAGCGAGGCTGACGCCATCCTCCGAGTCCCCAATGATGGTCGCCAGGTTAAGGTCTCCCGCAAGGCGTATGCAGGCGGGCTCAAGGCCAGTCCAACTACCTTGAACAGCGATTGCATCATAGGGCGCCCGAATGAGTGATGTAATAAGCCCCTACAGCAGATAATTCGCCGCCCTGTCCTTTCAAGATAAAGAATTTTTACATACCAGGCATGCAAGGGCTGTACGGCGAGCTTCGAACATGACTGGGGTAGGAAGGTAGGTGAGATCGTCTACTGGGTGGGGCCTAGAAGTGGCCAACGAGGGTTCAGGAAATTTCTGAGCTGCAATTTCTGCCCTGTAGGCATCAAGGGCTTCATTAAGGGTGGTTTGGAGGCTCTCGAGTTCAGATGTAGACATTGCGAGCAAGGGGATGACTATCAATCTGTCTTCGATCCCAGTATATTTATGCAGGAGATGGTCCTATGGAGTGGCTTACTTTGCACCGGTGGCGGCGGGGGAAGCCATGAGTGGAGAAATCTCATGACCCCACTCATGGAATCATATTACAGTCGAAGCGTGGACCCATGTATATCTATGATCCCTCAGAGCGGATTCCACGGAGTAATATGTGTGAGAGCAGGGCTTCCAAAAGGRCGCGAACGATAGATAGATACCCCCTTACCATCAAATCGTCAGAACCCTTTTTTGATTTATCTGCCATCAAGGCTATCGATTTCCGGACAACTTTCGGTAGAGAGGCGGTTCGGTATATTCCAGGTGGGCAACAGTACCGTACGTATAGTAAAGAAAGAACAAGTTCCTCCGAGGCTCAGGGGAGAATTGAAATGAACAACAAGCGAAGATCTCAGAATCGGAAGATCTCAGAATCGGAAAGGCCATTTGACAGTCCTTTGCCATTCTTTCCCGAGAGTGGAATGTCTTTGAAGTACTATATAACCAACGGGAATACTTGACAGAGCCCGAGGCTGGGAAGAAATTGAGAAGAGTCCATAAATTGGGTAGGCTGGATAGTGGGCAGTCGGTGCTCATTATCTTCCTGTGAACCAACTTTGATGGATAAGTTCCGACGTGTAATCTATTCTCTCTTCGCYCGCTCATCAAAACGGAAAGATCAGAGCCCTACGCTAGCTACAAGGGCTGTAGCTTAGAACTCAACAGGTCTTTCGGAAAAAGTCCACAATATCAATTCTATTKTCTTCCATTGCATAACACATCCTTCCTGAAACAGGGCGCACTGAATAACCCAACACGCTATCCATGTCACGGTGCACCTTCACCAATACATGTGCACAATCCTTTGGTTTCCCACCTAAAATGGCTGATTGCGCAAACTGTGTGTCTGCGGAAATAGCATAAGCCAACAGCTTCTTTTCGCACCAGATTCAGGATCTTTTTCCGTTGATCTGCCATGAAGACATTGAAGAAATATTCCTGTTTGTCCCGATGCCGATCGTCTGAGGTGYCCCGGTGCGCCGGCTCATGCGTTCCCCAYCMAGAGTGAAGGCAGGGAGATTATATTGTCTCCTGAAGAAGGTACGCGCTCCTYGTGATTTAGCAAATGAACCGCATCTGATGTCGAAACGGTGTCCTTATCTACTGCAACGTCAATCTCGCTGAAAATAAGTCTCGGATGGAGGGGCTTACGTTACGGAAGGGCTTTTGTATGTCCCGCTCGGCCCGCGGCCCACTTACAATACTTTCACTGTCCTTTCGTCCAAGAACACTATTTGATWTTTGAACCCTTGGTATTTCTTGGTCGAAGTAAACACGTGACTGCCTGCGTAATATTGTCCGTATCAAGACACCTCATCACCAAACTTTGCTATACAGAACGTCCCCACCACCACCATGTCCAGACAGGATAAAGCTACAACAGAACGACATGCAAAAACCCTCAGAGAACTTGTCAAACTACCAGGGAACAAAGTCTGCGCAGATTGCAAGCGCAATGGTGAGGACCCGCTCGAACATCCTTGTGATACTTTCTAACCCTGATTCCACTAGATCCGCGCTGGGCTTCTTGGAATATGTACAGCTCACACACATTAAGTCATCGGCGAGATCTGACATCTTATCTAGTGGAGTTTTTCTCTGTATTCGGTGCTCTGGGATCCATCGAGGCATGGGCACGCATATCAGCAAGGTCAAGTCAGTGGATCTAGACATGTGGACGCCCGAGCAAATGGAAGTGAGTACAAATCATCTGCTTGTCCTGCACACCTTCACTCTGAACAGTCTATTCAAAAATGGGGCAACAGGCGAGCTAATCTCTACTGGGAAGCCCATCTGAAGCCAGGCCACGTTCCGCCCGAACAGTGAGTATACGTAGCCTGGCATTCCCATTCAACACGACCAACACCACATGCTTTTCACAGTAAAATGGAGTCTTTTATCCGCTCCAAATACGAATCACGGCGATGGGCAATGGAAGGACCGACTCCGGTCGACCCTAGTATCTTGGACAGTGGCTCAGCGCCCGAAGTATTGACGCCACCACCCAAAGGGCAGCCAACCGCAGCACCAGTCAAACCGACACATGCCTCTAGTAACAGCACCGCCTCCTCTCGTCCCGCAGCTCTCACWACTCCCCAACCACATCAGCTCCTATCAACAAATTTCACAAATCCTACGGCTGCCACACAGAYCTCGACTGCRCCTGTCAGCCAGMCCCCTGCTCCTCAGGATGATATCTTCASTCTCGATTTTCATGCAGCTCCGGTCRCTAMTTCGAGCAYCGCACCTCAACAGYCCAAGAAAGACGTCAAGCAAGATATTCTTTCCTTRTACTCTRCTCCCGCYGCYAACCCCACTCCGAACCAATTTGGTTCCGGCCTTTGGAATACCCAACCCCAGTCTCAACAGCCYGTGCAGCCAACTAGCATGATYGGCAATATGGGGGCCGGTGCCTGGGGTACCAGTTCWGGTTGGGGTGTAGGCCCGACCACTGTTYCCCCAGCGCAGCCCAATGTRTGGGGCGCYMCGGCTACCGCTGGTGTTACCCCGCAGCAAGCGAATCTCTTCAACACTAACGACGTTTGGGGAGGCACCCAATCAACGRCGACTTCTTCAACCTCTACCAAAAAGGACGATGTTTTTGGTGATATTTGGGGCTCATTTAAATGAAATACAGAAATCTTGTATATTTGTATGGGCTCCCAGCATGTACCTARCCTCTAGTAATACCTACAGCACTCACCGTGTGGGTGCCAACGTTTGTCACGGATGCTGTAGGGTTCTTTAACTCACTAGATGGCCCCCCCCCCCCTCGTAGATTCAGAATGAGCGCTAAAGCGCCTCGTTGAGGTGGCGAAACATCACATGATGAGAGTTCTCTCGTGAGGTCCAGGCATGTTCTTTGTTTGTCGCCTCTTCTGACAGAGCAAGACATGAGCCACCGATCTTCAACTACGAATCAATGCCGACTCCTGGACCAAGAAGTGGKACTGTTGCGAAGACACAACAGCGAGCGAGCTTCGACTCGGGCCCTTCCGGTGGAAACGCTCTCCCTTATCTTCGAATATRTTTGTCCACTAGTCATCGAGCATTGCTCAGAGACTGGCTCCTATCGTGATAGTCGAAGCACCTACCCAATGTTGACCATTGGTGGAGTCTCGTCCCACYGGCGTCAGGTTGCTTGGTCGACACCCTAATTATGGACAGCTATGTCCGTCTGCATTGACGACAAAAATGCACACGGCGTTCCCCACCTCCTCCAGCTCCATTTTAAAAATTTGGGAGGTCTCTTATTAAAGCTCAACATCAAGATTGTCCGCTACGGCCCACCCCTTCTCACGAGTGTTTTTGACCTTATCAGAGCCTTACTCTTTAATCCCCAGTATTCCAGGAAGATCCAAGTCCTTCATCTGAGAGATGCGCCAACAGACTGGTTATCCCCCATCTCAGCATCCTTTTCCAAACTTGARTACTTTTTGGTCGATCTGGACTTTGGCCACAAAGCTCACCAACTCTTCCTCGACACTATCCCTCTTCTCAGTCATGTTACACTGATGCGTATGGATGGAAATGTTTCRCTCGCTTGGTCATCGATTACCAGACTCGAGCTCGGATGGATCCCCATCGATGCCTGTGCCAGGTTGCTCACTCAATGCCCCAATCTCACTAGCTTTCGTTCATGTATGCMTACCCCGCCCGACATTGCCAACCAAATACTTGACCCCTACACTGTCATCTCCGATACAACCCTCCATCATATGCAGGACATAGTGTGGCCGTTCTACYATAGTTCATGGTGTTCCGCTGTCCTCCACYGCGTCCAAKTACCCGCCCTACGTACACTTACCTGGTCCGAAGGGGACGAAGAACATACRATAACAGCGACCCACCGTACGCTGTTCACCAAACTCCCACATACTTTGCATAAACTTCAACTGGAATCCCTACTTGGTTGGACAGTTCCCATAACCCAACATGCCTTTGACCAGTGTCGTTACATCCGTGAACTTGTTCTAATGGATTCTGACAAACGAAGTGTTTATTCGGCACTTTGTATGCTAGCCCCTGGTGGCGGTGGTCGAACCAAGAWTCTACCCTATCTCACGTCCTTGGACCTTGGTAACTGCTTTGCGGAGGAACTATATTCTTCTTTGGGTATGACCACCCAAGTTGATGATGCCGACTTTTCGCTCCGAGTCTTGGAAGTCTGTAAGGGGAGGTCTGCCGAACCCGGTTTTGAATTTAAATTACGGACACCTGCATGTATAATCCRTTGGACACCAGCGGTACAGGAGGAGCTGTGCGTGATGATTCGGGCTGGGTTTAAACTGAGTGTTGAGTCGTATGCARGTTCCAATTGGTTACTTTTATGACGTATGCACGTTTTGACCRCGGAAAAAAAAATCATAGATGACATCTATCGATAGTAGAAATGTTTCGTAGGTTAGAATATTAATCGTACGACACTGCGAAAAAAGTGAAGCGACCTACGATAGGCTCGTGGTGGGTTAGATTTATTTGACCCTTTAGATGCTACGRCGGCTGACGGTTTACGATGTTCAAGCGGCAGTGCCGGRCTAACACGTGCTCCCCTGGAAARCCTCAACGACGCATAATATTCTCGGGACCTAYYTATCAARTGGAGCCTTTTGATACTGAATAGAAATAATCCGCAGTAGGTAGGACGATCAATGCTTTGGTAAACCGTAAGCAAGTTTCTGAAGACTCAACACATAGTACCCTAGTGATCGCCTGGACGCATTTTCCTCCTCCTTCACATATCGATCCGGATATCGATATCTGTGTAGCYTTATATCTGAGTGCTAGAACACGTTTATCGAGATCAAACATTTTCCGCAACAAGAATCAATCACTTGGTCATTTGTTCTAAAATACATATCATCAATATACATCAAAATATCCGCCGAGCAATTCTTCTCTGTCAATCATTTACCCTCCGTTTCATCGCATCGCTTGATCAACTATCCCAGCAACCTCGATAAATCCCCCGACAAGGTGCAAACTCCCCGTAACTAGCACCTCACATGCTTGCTTCGAGTCCTGCTGCCTTATCAAGTCAATGGCCTGGACTGCATGCTCAATGGAAGGCAAAGCCTGAACTCTCGATGCGGGGAATGAGGGTACAAGGGCGGTCCAAGCAGACACGAGGGCTTCAAGAGTCCTGAGATCGGCCGAAGGATTGTGCTTCGCGTTTAAATCTAACCAGCAGCGGGATTAGTGAAACTACTAGGGTGGGTAGAGACCGTGTAATCATACCGCCTTTACTATGTCCATCGACATAAGTCGTGCACGTGCAGAATATGACATGTTGAAAAAACATATCCGGGGCGATATTTTTTTCATGRATAAGGAGCTGCTCGGACAATCGAGAATAGATGACGTCCAGCAATGTCTCGACTGAACGACCTTCTGTGCAATAGAATACCAAGATCCGAGTTGGCTCCCTAATTACCATCACGCGATTGAATTAAACATCCGGAAAACGCGAGTTGAGGGAAAAGTACCTTGGTGCCGATACGGGGGCCGCAGCCCTAGCCAAAGGGATATCACAAGTCGGTCTCACAAACCACTCTATACAGCAATCTAAGCTTTCGACTGTATGCGCCCCATCGAGGAACCAGGATAAACCGGGCCTCGTGACATCGTGAATCGTCTGACAACGCCCCGGCCATTTCGTCTTTGTTAAGCCTGTTATGAAGGACGAAGGGAGAGGCGTTTTCGAATAAGCTAGCTTGAAATACGGATCTATGGCACTGAAAAATGTGATGGCAAGCTGAACTGCAAGGGCGGCGTTTTGTTGCTGGTGACGTCCTGCTATCCCTACAATATGCTTTAGATGACCAGACAGCGGTTACAAAGGACGTCTCAGTACCAAGTTGAATGTTCGCAAGCTCGGGTACTGGTGGTGCAATGCAGATACTCGAGACCTAAAGTATTTTAAGCTGAAGTCTAACTAGTTCTGGTGTTGCCACGTACGTTTAGCTCCTTTGCRCGCTGAAAAAYGACGTCTAATGCGTCCTGAGGCTGACTGGTCGTGATTGCGGGGAYTTCGCCCTTCAAGCTCGGTTTAGCCTGGCTTTGGGTAAAAGCAAAAAATCACATGACATACCTTGAAAATTCCAGCCTTATGCCAGGCAATTTCTTCGAGTGTGTGACCAAGAACGGTGACATGGTCGAGCCCCAAGGCCGTTATCCCAGTGACAATTGGTTTAGGTACAATATTCGTGCTATCGTATGCCCCTCCAACGCCAACTTCGAGTACGGTAGCATTCACSTTTTCTTGAAGAAACGTATGGAACGCGAGGAGGGTGAGAAATCGGAAGTACCCCGGCATCTCATTTTTGCCTTCTTGATAAGTCTTTCGATGGGACAAAAAGAGGGGRAGAATTAGCAAAGAGTCATATGTTGAGGATTAGAAGTAACCACAYACCCTGTAAAAGGACAGCTTATCCCAGACATCAAAGAAGTATTTCGTAAACAACTTTTCAGATAGAGGTTGCCCGTTGAGGCGGATCCTTTCTCTGACCGCAACCATATGAGGCGAAGTGTACAGACCTAGTCCAGGGATRTGATTAGGGCTGAATACCAGAGGCCACCTCTGTTTCTCACCGATTTTCCATGCTGGCCGTGTCCTGCGCAAGATCGAGTCAGTAAAGGCGCTAGTTGAGCCTTTTCCTTTCGTTCCGGCGATATGGATAACRTTCAGCCGGTTCAACTCATGGGGCTGCCACAGGATGAGGGTCAGCATGCGCATACCGAAAAATAAACTAGYGCAAAACCTATACCTCGTACCCAAGTTGTTGAAAATAGTCCGTAAAATCCGCGATGGACTTGAGCCGTCTCTCCTCGCGCGTCAATCCACTATCACGTTTCTCCTTGATGTTCTGGATGGAATTCAAGCATTCGATAGCATCGCTATACGCCCTGACTTGCATCTTTTGAGCAGCGCCGTGGAGGAGGGGAGGAGAGGCCAGATATAGAGCAGGAGGGCGGGATATAGCGCCCAAGGAATATGAAGCCATCCACCTGTCAGGCCGTCGCCGGCAACACAGTACGGACATTCAACCTTGCGTTCCAAGATGGTAAGTGCATGCCGTATCCACAGTTTTTTTGGCTCGATCCGAAGAGGCGGCAACGGAAGAAGCACTAAGCATGGGCGGRTGCTGCAGCTGGGACCCCAGTTACCGATTTATCTTGCCAGCCATTACACGTACGGAAATGGATAGGATGCCTTTTTKCCTGGGAGATATTTTTTCAGGACACTTTGTTCGGGACCTGGGAGCGTTGGACATATCGGCAAAATCAAACATTGTGTGGTAAGGGCGCGTAATAAAACCCGGCGGAGTGTGAAAACCCTACTTTTGGGGAAAAGGTTATTTATATAAGCCACATGGCAACAGTCAGACCTGCAGCTGAAGCTCACAGCAAACTTGGAGTGGCAAGGGCTGGTGCTTCATTTATGGTTGCTGACCAAGGCCCTGGGAGGCGCCCGTGTTACAGTCCTGCTCATAGCATCGACTGTGTCTTTTCTCCGTCAGCAGGGGCTACGCCGAATTCGCTCGGCATACTAACAGRTAGAGGATCGGCCCAGATGTCGAAAATGCTGGTCTCTCCAGCTCGATGTCCGTACCGTTACCCGAGTATTTGATTATTCTATTTCATATTTTTCACGGTCTCTGTAGGTACACATTATGGACTGTATTGTTTTTTTTTTCTGCGACGATCGATCTACATTACTAGGTAAACATATGTGCATAGTATCTCGTCGTACTTAGGTAGCGTCCGTACTTCCTAGGTGCGTAGTTACTACCGTCATGTTCTCTTTCTAGCTTCTCTTACTGGATCCTAGGTGTTGATCCAAAATATATTATCGTGACGTTTATACTGCGCGTTTCTACTCTCGTTACCAGACAAGGAAAATAATACCCGCTGTGGTACGTTAAATGAGATTCAGGTGTCTCGTAAAGATGGGCTTGCCAAACCCGCCTTCGCCAATATCTAATCGCATAAATGAGACAAGTGATTCGACCACTTCTGCCCCCAGCTTGAGCCGAGCATCATGCAAAAGGCGAACCAGGCCCCCACAATTCTGCCAACCAGTTCACCTACTTTAACCCTATCAAAGGACCCCAGRGAAAATGGTTTGGGTAAAGGCGTTTCAGCGATTTTRCTGCCAGCTGTATCTATGTCTAGTGAACCTGTTATCATATCCTCGCTTCATTCGCAAGCTCAACAATCTTTTCCGGCACCTTCAATAACATTCTCCAATCACAGTCACAAATATCATCTACCCAATCCCAACCTGTTCCAGGTCATGTAGGCCACAACATTCAGACTCAGAATACCTTGCCCAATAAATCCATGCCAATTTGGAATAAGGCAATACCAGAATAACCACAACCTGCTTTTGGGTGTACAGCAGGAATGGTTTAGGATTCGTTTGTGCCAGCCGTTGAATCGGGATTAAATCCGAGCCCAAGTCCCCGCAAAAGGAAGCAAGTATTGAACAGGATGGTGGGCTCCAACGCAGGCACAAACGAAAATGGAAAGACAGAGAGGGCTAGTAGAGAGTCAACATATTGAGAGGCAATTGAATGTAGTAATGGCTCAAGCACATGCTCAAAGTCGGACACAACAGAAATCTGGGTGATAAACGCTTACCGCAATGTTATTTTGCTGCATTAATTCCTGATTGATCAAATAACCAATGTCTAATACCTTATCTTCTGTACATGTGCTGTATTCACAGTCAGCCCAAGGACACGGGTACCACGTTCGCTCAGGTGCATATACTTGTGATGACGWGGACGATGACGACGAGACGGAAGAAATRGARGAGACCGAGAARGAGCAGRACAGCGCCCGCCGGCGCCATCATGCTAAGAAAGCATCCRACAGCAGYGCCGAAAGAGGAAACTCATGAAAGAGAAGGAAGGGGGAGGGAAAAAAGGTACTGAAGAAGCCTAGACCTRGTCTGATGTTTGCATCCGCATCATTTTTCTCTAGATGACCGACCATGATCGATTATACGACATCCCTATTCCTAAACTCATACCGACAACAGATTCGATAAACTCGTTCCCAAACAATCCCTCTTCCGCTGAGTTCTTGCATGTTCCAAGYTCATAGGAAAATCTGTCGGCGCCTCTCCACCTGGTGTATCACACGAATCCCACTCCACCAGCCCCGTGATCAAATCTCTTATTTCCAACGGTAATCTCATAAAAATGCCTCCGGGTTTCTCCAGTATATCCATCACGCTGCGGAACCACCACGCCCGCTGTTGACATGGCACATTCGCAGTTGAGATGATTCTGATATGCGGGTCAACAAGATAGATCATGATAAATTTACAATGACCTGGTTTTGTTGGGTCCACCAGTTCAAAAGTGGTGCTAAAACGCGMCTCCATTGTGTTGGAGAAAGTGATAAGCCGGCCTGGTCGGATGGCCACAGATCCGAGTGTCTGATATTTGATTTYCAAGYAGGAAGGTTCCGATGATGAATCTCCCACAGCCTGATCTTCTTGCGCCATCCGCCGAAGCATCAAAGCGGTGGGCACGGTATTTGCAGAATCATAGCAGTAGACCGCTGCTGCGCATATATGTTCATTCTATTTTTAGAGCATGTCAATTAAAGCGGCTCCGAGAGGATGGGAACTTTCAGTTTGGAACATACCAGTCTGCCAATSSCGCGCCACCCCGCCCGCATTWGGCATGTCGCTCGCTCRGGAGTGAGCTGYRCATTCATCATTCGGAYRATAACCTGTAGACCCCGGTGGCTATAAGTCCCACGGAGGTTGACGGTCAACCCGGTCRGCCGCTGAAAAGGCCCGTGCTCAAAGGGATGYCTTGAAGAGGGTAGAATGCTCTCCCGTCGCTGGGAACGTGACCGCGGAGAACTTGGTGTGTTCTCGTTGGCGCTAGGGCGTGAGGGTGGAATTTGGTGGGTAAGGGAATTCAATTCCAGAAGTGGTGTTAATGTCTGGTTCCAGAGAGGAATAACAGCTCCTATTATCCCCTCAATGGCATTATACAATGGCCGGTGGTCGTGTGGATGTAGATTATTGATATAGCTGAGGATTCTATCCCTAGTTTAGTGATACTTTCTAGTGAACAAARAAGATTTACTGACCTTGGCTTTGTGCCGGAAATATCAACGTCGCAGGGTAGCCATTGGAGCACATGGTTGACGCCGTACACAGATGTCACATCAGTAGAGCCTATTTCCCCGATGTGTGGAATAGTTTCGCCACCGCATGATTTCAAGATGCAGGACTCGAGGTCGATGGTTTCATCGGGTAAAATACGAGTTACACCATACCTTAAAGGATATAGTGAGGGATCGACAATGTCGACTACGGTGCCGTCTGAGCCAAACCTCCAGTCTTTCATATCATCAGGTGTATTTTCCAAGGGCAAGACGGAAGCCTTCAGAGCCCCTCGAAGCGAGGAGGGAATCRCAGTGTCGGATTTCGTGATGTCCCCGTGAAACAAGGTGACACAGCCAATAGACCTGTACATCTCAGCTTTGTGTTTCAGCTCGCTGATGCAAGCGTCTAGCATGTCCTTGGAAAAATCCAAATTCTGGTCTTGGAGGTATTTCTTCTCCCACCGGGTACTGATTTTTTTGGTAAAAATCTAGTATAAATATTATCCGAGTGAGTGGAGGGGAAGGCATAAAGCGTGCGTCGCGCGACCTTTGTGTGCCAGTTGTGCTCGTCCGTTACGTTGTTCATGAACTCCAGCATATTTAGCTCCCGCTGGGTGAGCTTGGGCATCCTGGAACGGGAATGAACGGATAAGTTTCATGCAGCAAGCGCATAGCGGGCATGCTTCTCATTACCATTGAGCGTTCCCTGCCTCTCTTATGGGAAAATCGTGCACAACGGAAGGGAAACGCAGCTGCTCAGGCACAGGTCTTATTTGAGCTCCCATTCTATTGCCGCTGTTACTAGTGGTGCCATCGGAACCAGTTGTATCCAATGGTAGACCAAATCCAGGAAGGGGTGGCGGCTGGGATATTGACATGATGCCCTAGCGGAAGAAGGACCTGTGGATGATGCTAGTGGTGGTGGTGATAAGTTACACATTCATATTCTGGTCTCCAATGATGGCATCGCTTGATGAGCGCCTATATAGTACATGTGTTTGGATGTTCGGCGCTCGCAAAGGGGTTTGGTATAAATATGTGATAAGCAGGACTTCCTCGGGCGTCCAAGCAGATGGTAACCTTATTTTAGCTGATCTACCGGCTGCAGGGCTACCGTGCATGGGTTGTTTTGTATATGCGGTATATATATGCGATGTGGGTCAGTGGAAAAATGTGGGTCAGTGAAGGGGTGGGTTAGTTGAAAGTGTCGATTTGCAACAGCGTAGCGAGATGGATTATCACCATTGATTCATCTAAACCATCAGTCACGGCTAAAGATGCGAATTATGACCACAAATTCATCTTGGTATCTTCGTTGATGCAACAAGCAACGGATCTTGTGACGTTCGACTGCGGAGGGAAAAAAATGATTAATGAGAACACGATGGCAGGTGACATGTGGCAATGACGTGACAGAGCAGATCCCCCCTCAATTTCGATYTCAGACYGYCAAATRTGCTAAAGTTAGTACTTGGAAGTAATMMAAGCTAGCGAGGGAAGGAGGGGGAAATGTGACTGTCAATGTAAACGATACGATAAGCAGTGGAATATCTGGGTGCGATTGTTGCYGCRGTTGCGGAGGGRYAYRGTTGATGAGYTCACGTGACCGCCAATGGACTATTCCACTATTGTGGGAAGAAAGCTTTGCCCTAGGAAACGTGCAACATGATGCARGGAGGCARTCRGAAAAAGAGGGTCACTGTGCMATATCAYTGGGGGGAGCGAGGATTKCACTTCGGTACGCAGCCCAAGCAGAAAAGTAAAGAAGACACCGTACTGAGTAGGTGATTACACATGTATAAAGTTTGAAGTGATGGACAAGCTATGCGCTTCGGCGATTAGAAACCTCTCGATGAGGAAACGCGTTTCCTCATGTTCCTTTTAGCCTCGGCCATATATAAGACTTGGTTATCTTGAGTGAAGGACTTTCACTTGACAGCCAACATGCCTGTTGTCAAGACTGAGCAAGTCAATGTCCGTCTGCCAGAACAACCTCCATCTTACARCTCGAGAAACAGACCTATTTCGTTATCCGAAKATAACGGCCGTCACGCGCACCGATATGCATATGATGGGAGCATTCGAGTTCGTGGCCCAYACCCATACCAGGGGTCTAGTCATCCTCACGACCGTGGAGTGAACCAGGAAGTCCATCGGCGCCGGGAGARCCTCGAAGGCGTAGAATCACAGAGGCGGGAGTTGGCCCTCACAGTGAGGAATCGTGGTTCCAATGRTTGCGAGGCGATCCTGACTCGTGCTCCAATTCTAGACAGATAAATATGCTAGCGCGCTGACTGAGGTCATCAGAAACGCCTCGCATGAGGAGCTGCTGAATGCCGGGAATTTGGCATACAGACGTGCATTGCAGAAYCTCGCGCAAGCTCAAACAGAGGCGGCGCAATATCACTTGAAAAATATGGAAGTTTGTGCAGCTCTAATGTCAACCCGGTAGGAGGCYCTTCCTCTTTGCTTCGACATAGATCTTGACCCTATGAACCCTTAGTAATGCTCATGWTCAACTCGTGGAGCAGTATAGAAKTTCCCTTCGCCAAATTGATCAGGGCATACAACCAGCCGATCCGACCCAGCGGCAAACAACGATCCAAGCCACTTCATTCACACCAGAGCAGGGTACGAATACTGGGGAGACGTCAACGCAWCTAGCGCAAGAGGACAATGGCCCGATTGCTCAGCCAGGGGGTTTCGCGTTACGGACACAGACCCGGCCCCGGTATACGATTATGGAACCTCGTCCGTCAGATCTTCCTTTCGAGGTCTTCTGGGAGAAATCCGACTGGCTTGGGAAAAGCTTGCCGTATGGGACGTTCGTGCGCGACAGGAGAGGAAGCTACCTCGTGCACTTGATGAGAGGAATACGAGATACTGCACGCAGGATCTGGACTGAGCTCGACAACAGTGGCTCTGAAATTGCAAAGAGTTTCTGCAAGAACAGCCCTGAGTTCAAGGCRACTTATGTTGCCACGATCGAGGAGATYTACCCGTGTTTGAAGCTATGCAAAGGCCACTGGAAAGCTATGCTAGTTGGTGTCACGGCGTACCCACACTGGTATGCGCGTCGCAACAGGAAGAGGGAACAGATCAGCGATCCAGTAAAGCCYGATGTACTCTGACGTATGTAAAAACCAATAAATCGCTGTACGCGTTTGTGACACCTGCACGTGACTCGACGCGTCGGGTGCCATCAACGGAGGATTGGCAGCAGGGAGAGTCAAAGGCCACGATGGACAGCTTTGAGCTGCAGGACGAGCTCAGCGCGCTYGCACAGGACGCATCCMAATACGATATTCCCAACGAGCATGATTTCTCGGCGGAAGATCCTACTCAGCTTCTCGAAGGTTTGCAAACTCGATCCTCATTTGAGCCACTCACTGACATCGGGTGTACAGCTGCCGTGGAGGCTGTAGCGCATTCCAGCGATGCTATACGAGACACGGAGGTCTTTGACGTCTATCGGAGCGTCCTCAAGTATTCGAGCTCAGTGTCCGGCGCCGTCATGAACAAAGTACTTGACTCAATCACCTCAGGGCTGCAAGGAGAGCTCGACGGAACGATACGCGACATCGAATCAGGAGATCAGAGCGCATATATGCACCACAAGCTCCCTCTGGAGCTGTTTGCGTTTTTGCTGCAGTGGTTTGTGACTGCGGCAGAGAAAGTGAAAGGGCGCGACGATGATGGGCCGCCGGCACCAGCACCCAAGGCTCGGAGGGGGCGAGGTGGGAAAGCTGGTGGGGGGAGGGGGAATGCGAGGGCCGCTGCTGTGGCTAGGGTGGATGAGAATTGGACTTGGGAAGCACAGATCCCGATGACGCTGGCATTGATCAGTAAGATTCTGGTCAAGTTGCAAACGCAGAGGATTTGGACCACTAGTACGGAGAGGGATGTGTTTGTAAGGTGCGTGCTCTTTTGAGGGAGCCGATTTCTTTGACTGATTTCTGTGTAGCTGCTTGGTCAAGCCGGCTTACCATGTTCTCGAGAATGAGCACTACATGAAGGTCGAGGGGATCAGGTTGGGAGCCGAGAAAGTCATCTGCATTTCCGTGAAACACCATGGACAGACTCTTGCCGCCCATACACAAATCATTCAAAACCTTCAGTTTTACGAACACCTTCCCGAGGTTCTGGCCGAGTGTCTGCACGTTCTCGCAACGTCGTATGACCACACTCAGCTGGGTGATGAGATTTTGAGGGAGGTTGCGGATAAGACTTTTAATGCGCAAGATAACAAAGGGCCGAGAAACTTTGCCAAGTTTCTTGTCAAGTTTGCGGAATATGCACCGCGCTCCGTATTAAAGCAGCTGAGCCTGCTGTTGGGTCAGCTGGACTCGGAGGTACGTCGCTAAAAGTTGTTTTTGCACCAAACCAGACTTAATAAAAGTGTGGATCTTCAAAAGGCCTACCCGATGCGCATAGCCATCGTCGAAGTCATTGGCCACCTCATCTACGAACTCGCAACCGGCGTCGACAATGAAGGTGATGGCAAACAAACCCAAAAGAAAATAAACGGTCTCTTCGACCTCCTCCACGAGCGTATCATGGACGTCTCCTCCTACGTACGAACCAAAGTCTTTGCTGTCCTCTCTCGAGTTTTCGAGATTAAGATGCCCAAGTTCCCGAAGCAGAGGTTAGCGAGTACAAGAGCTGCGGTAGCCGCGTTGGAGGACAAAGCAGCGACTGTACGCAAGGCCGCGGTTTCGCTTTTGGTTAAGCTGTTGACGACGCATCCGTATGGAATGATGCATGGAGGAATGTTGCAGACGGATGTTTGGGAGAGTGAGTATGCGGCTGTGAAAAAGGAGTTGGACCAAGTGGAGGGGAAGATGGGCAACGCGGTGGAGGTTCAAGAGGGGGAAGGGGAGGAGCRAGGGGAGAAAGATAGTGAGGGTGAAGAGGGGGGTGATACCGAGGAGGATAGTGAGGTTGAGGGTGATGACGATGCTGCGACACCCAAGAAACGCTCAAAAGCTAAGAAGTGAGTTTCTCGGGTCAGGCGTTTGCATGTATGTTCATGAAACATCGAAGGTCCAAGAAACATCGAGGTAACGACGACAGCACAATGGACGTTGACAAGGAAGAYGGAGGAGACGTTTCTACGGAAGAAGAGGAGGACGATGATGCCATGTCCATTGATGGTGAAGAACGTTCAAGCCAGAGTCCTCAGAAGCGCAAGAAATCAAAGGGATCGAAGCTCAAGCCCAGAAAGTCTCAATTGGATATGAACGCCTTAAACCAGGAACAGGCAGCTCTCGCCGCACTTGAGGCGGACGAGCTTCTCCGCCTCAAGTTGAAGAAGAAGTATTATGCCGAAGCGTTGACRTTCATTCACCAGATTGAGAACTCTATGGAGATTCTGTCTCGGCTCTTGAGCTCGACCAATAAGGCTGAGGTTCTGGAGACGATGGAGTTTTTCCGCTACGCGCATGAGTATCAACTAGAAGGTGCTAAGGTGCGGTTCAATGGCGATACTAGAGTTGGCTTGCCTAATAGTAGGSYGYAGGAGGGCCTTAGGAAGATGCTCCATCTTATCTGGGTCAAGGACAATAGCACTTCAACTTCCGAAGATGGAAAAGAGCTGAAGGGTATTCGCCAGCGCCTATTGGAGGTGTATCGATCTCTGTATTTCGATGTCGATCTRGCTTTGGAGGATGCCAAAGCCATAGTCAACCGTATTTCGAAAAATATGATCGAGCAAGTCTCCTTATCCACCTTGAACACGCACATCCCGTACTTATCATTTTTTTCAGGCGTACATATGACTGTACTTTGGCCGAGCTTACAAGCTTGGAGGAAATGATGAGGATTTTGATGGACGAGGACAAGGTTCACGACGATGTGATCAATAAACTATGGTCGATCTACAGTGGGTTGACCTTTTCTTTCCCAATGAGGTTGACATTTGACGATTCTGTAGGCATTAACAAACCGATACCCGTCCCTCAACGCCGAGGTGCCATTATCATCATTGGGATGTTGGCTGTGGCGAAGAAGAGTATCCTCGAAGATCGCGTCGACGTGATGCTCAAGGTTGGCTTAGGAAAGCTCGGAAAGGTGCGAAATGCAAGGCCTGCCATYGGTTATTCTGACACGTAATAGATGGATCTGGAGCTGGCCCGTTACACCTGCGTCGCGCTCCAGCGTCTCAATGGGAGCGCAAAGAAAGTCAAGGGCTCCCTTCAAGACAACACGGTCCGGTACCCTATGGACCACCCTATTTTTTCTCAGCTCGAAAAAACAGTGGAGAGGCCTTGCAGACGAAGGGATTGGTTCGGGCTGGTGGAGCAAGCTATCAATACGGTATATGCGCTTGGGGAACATCCGGATGAGTGGTGTACGCGGCTGATTAAAAAGTTGACTGCGAGGGCGTTTGAGCCAAAGGAAAAGACCGCAGACGATGCTGGCCAGACTCAACGAGAGGATCAAGAAGGCAGTGAAAACCAGAAGGACCCGGAGAGTATGGATGAAGGAAAAGATGGCGACGGGGACGTGTCGATGTTCCAAGCGGATGTTACATTTACGCAGCAACCCACGCAAACTCGGACCGCTCAGAGTGAGGGAGGGGGAAAGGACATGGGTGATGTGTTCGAGTTGAGTCAACTTTTGTTTGTTGTAGGGCATGTKGCGATCAAGGAGATTGTATTTCTGGAACTGGTGGAGAGGGAGTGGAAAAGACAAAAAGATGAGAAGTTGACCGGTATGTGATTATTCTTTTATCCTGAACTTACCTTGCCTAAGTAACCGRATAATAGCAGAGAAACAGGCGACTGGTGGCGGCAAATCCTCCAAGGATAAGGAAGGGGAAGAGCTAGATCAAGTCGCTGGTAATGCCGAAGATGAGATTGGGGAGCGTATTGCAGCCGTGAGGGAGTCAGAGCTGCTTTATGGACCTAACTCGTTGCTGGCAGTCTTTGGGCCCATGYTGGTGCATATATGCGGGAGTCCGCACAAGTTCAAGGTTCATTTTRCCGTCCTTGTCATGGCCATACACATTAAYATGARTCCAATCAGGGTCAACTCCTACGGACGACAGCCACAATAGCGTTCAGCAAGTTCTTATGCGTCAGTTCAAAGTACTGYGACGCACATCACCGYCTCCTATTCAAGATCCTCGAAACCTCCAAAGAATCAACTGTCCGAAGCAACATCGTYATCGCCCTGGGTGATATCGCTGTGTCMTTTTCTTCGATTATTGACGAAAACTCGAACGAGCTCTACAAAGGTCTCTCAGATGTCGTCGTGGAAGTGAAGAAGAATACCCTTATGGTGTTGACGCACTTGATATTGAATGGGATGGTCAAGGTCAAGGGACAACTGGGCGAGATGGCGAAGTGTTTGGAGGATTCCGACCCGAGAATTGCGGACTTGGCTAAGTTGTTCTTCAAGGAGYTGTCAGGGAAGGAGAATGCTATATACAACAACTTGCCGGATGGTGAGTCTATAYYCTGYTCGCTGGTAGGACAAYTGACCGATATGATTATACAGTCATCAGCCATCTGTCGACGGGGGAACATGCGGTAGAAGAGGAAATGTTCCAAAATACATTGCGGTATATCTTTACTTTTATTGATAAAGTGAACATTTCCCTTCCCTTCCCATTTCTATTCATGCTCATCGATCTATCCAGGAAAAACAAGCCGAAAACATTGTGGAGAAACTCTGCCARCGATTCCGACTYTCGGAGGACCCAAGACAGTGGAGGGACATCGCGTTCTGTTTGTCATTACTMCCCTTCAAGAGCGAGCGATCAGTYAAGAAGTTGATTGAGGGGTTGCAATTCTATCGTGATAAGCTGTACGAGAAAGCGGTGTACGACAGATTTGTGGAGATTCTCAACAAGGCGAGGAGCAACAAGTCGAAGGATAAGCCTGACACAGAGCTAGATGAATTTGAGAGGGTACGTGGTCTGCTTCTTGCTCCCGAGACGGTGGATCTTATATGGAGTTTTTTTTTCCTTTGCCTAGATCCTGGAGGAGCATAAAAATCAAGGAGAGGAAGATCAGGCACTTGTGAACTTGGTTGAGAAACGAAAAGCAGCTGTGAAAAAGCGGGCTACAAGGAAAAGTGAGTTGACTTTGCTTGGATAACATCCACAGGTTACTGATAGTGATTTCTAGCATCGAGAAAGAAAGCACCTGCTAAGCAGGTTGCCATCGATGAAGAAGACGAGTAGTTATATTAATTAGTCTTGTTTCTTGGGTCGGTTGTTGTTTTACTATCTATTTGATTATCCTATGCTTTACACTGATGTATGTATGTACAACAACACGTCTTCGATGCCAGCTTTGACCGAGAGCATCACCCCCACCTCAAGCCTGACATGTGAGTGATCAAGGGTGAGGTTCGCGCATGGGGCGCATGGACTCCGTAAATAAGTGGGGGGTAGTGGGAAAACGTTACGGAAAGGAATTCCCCAGTAGTCAAATAGTTCTGTAATGGATGCCCCCACATATCTATTGGATCTCTTTCGATACGTTCGTGGTTACCGACCTCCTTGGATGGATTTCTGAATAGAAGATCGGGACACCGCCTCCTAAAGCAAACACTTCTCTCGTTCTCTTCTGTGGGACATTTGTTAAAAACTCTTAGAGTCTGGTGTACTATCGCCTTCCTCTCCCTTCACTAGCTCCAGCTCACGAGAAGGTACTACTACCTCATCATCGAAATTGATCTTTTCGAAACCTTCAACGCCAATTTTGCGAATCACGAGCCAGGCAAAAGGGAGCGAAAAGACAACTATAGGGTGTTCAGAAAATTGGAAATGGACGTTCAAGAGTAGTAGACATGAGTATGTACGAACTACTCACTAAGGCCGATATTCAATCCGATGGATATCCAGTCAGTGGTGTCGCTGGATTTAATACCATATGCGACAGCCTGTCCGGCGCACTCGACGCCACGAAGCGTTCCGGTCATGTAGGATAAAACGATGAAATCATCTGACACTGAGAACAACAGCGCTTGCGTGTCAACAACTAGCCGGGACGAGAAGGGTTGGAAGGGCGCGCTTAACTGTAACTCATTATCCAAAACAGACTTGTTTGAGTGGCCATGGTAGCTAGTTCGAAGAGGAAAAATAGTGAGAATGTCTTTCCGAACATGGGCCCGGAGGTCCAGTCGATGACAGGCCGCTGATCTTCGAGCTGTTTGGTGACGATGGCTGCCCATACCCAGAGTGCTAAATTTAGTATCATTAGGAAGACGAAACTCCATCGAGCGCGTTGTTTGACTGAGAGTTTTGCGTGGTCGAGAAAGTATCCGAGGAAAAGGCCACCGGCAATGTCACCCCAACGTACGACAAGGGCACAGAGTGCGCGGGTTCGGACATTGAAGTATTGAGTTTGTAGGGTGCCTGGGTAAACAAGTGAGTGATAGTGGGATCAGGTAAAGGGATTGATGCTACCTATGTAGGATCCATAGAACCATGATGTGAAAAAGAGCGGGCAGAGCAGCAGGATCTGGGAAAGTAACATGGGGGTGGGTCTAGGAGTTCGGTGGGTCGAGAACATAGATACCGACGTTGCGCGAGCTGACGACTTGGTACCACTCGTACATGGTTCTTCTCCACTTCATCTTCCTGAAGACAATTTTGACGCCGTCTTTCCTTTGCACTTTTTCTGGGGAAGATAAGAGAAGGGCAATAAAAGGCCCAGCGCACATAATTCCGATGATAGCGAGGTAGGTCTGGAGAGAGACGGCGCCACTTGAATCGAGTTTGGCGTTAAAGGCAAAGATAATTGCGCCGCCAATTACAGGAGCAGTATTGCGCATGAAGACCCAGAGGGCCAGCATGCGTCCCCGACGGTGTGGTTCAGGATAAGCTATTGTAGATAATTCAGGGATCACATGGGTCAAGGATCTGTATTTTAGACTTCCTACCTGTAATGATAGGGCCTTCGACAGCATACATCAGACCATCGGTCATTCCAGAGAGAATGGATCCAAAGAGGAGAAACCACTGGGTTCCATTTTTGGAGTTCAGATAAAGACTGCCTGCGTAGCTGATAGCACAAAAATATCAAAATTCAGCTAGGGCTTGGAGCGTGCCGGGTCCTATCTCACATGATGTCTCCAGTACTCGCAATCTTCCCAGGTCAGCTGGATGTCTGATAGGATGGGTTTCGCTGGTGCACTTACAAGTAGTGCGAGTCTGACCCCAATCTTGCTCACGATTACACCGCCAATGATACATAGAATAGCCATAGCGACTAGGACTCATTGTAAGGGGGATGGATTTAGAGGCAGGGCATATACATGCACCTTACCATACCCTGCCGCAGCGGTAGCATTAGCATACCAAGGAGTCGCAAGTCCACCGGCTCCCAGTGCATTTAAAGCATTGTACATGCCCGGGGCCTAGGGCAAAGTCAGTCTCTTCCCAGCGCTTGACAGTGGAGACGGACGCAGAAGAACACGCCTCCGACGACGAGTATTTGGAAGACGGTGCTCCGAAACCAATGTACTTTGTACGGCGCCATGTCGTCCTTGGGTGCCATGGTTGTGAACGAGAGAGGAGCCGGGGCATTTCTGGCTTATCTCTATCTATGTACAGTAGGCCACAGAAGTCTGGCTAAGCGCATGGCTTCCTGTGCGCGTGATGCTGTCACCGCGGAAAACGCGTTGGTCACGTGAGAAGCTGGGAGAAGCGGGCGCGTGGATGTGAGCCGCGCCAGTGACGATGCACAAAAGGACTGTGTCGAAAGCTCCAGCAGTCAACTCTGTAGATCCTTCTTCATCCTCGGGTCAATGTGCAACAAACGACCTTGCTGTGGCGGGCGCCAAGCTGTACGCTGTTATTTCGCAGACAACAGCATCAGTCAATGAGGCTCTTGAGCAGGCTCAGGGGAGTACGAAGGGTGAGTGGTCATTTGGCTTTGATTATTCTCGCAGCTTAACTGGCTTCAAGAGGGTCATTTGGTGGACCAACTACAGTCATGTACCAAGACACTCCAGGCTTCTACTTCGCTGGTTCCGCTACTGGGTTTACTCAATTCAAAAACGGCCGAAGCAGAGCTGAAACGTGTTTCCGGAAAGCTAGACCGTGCCCTTGAGAGGTTGAGACGTGTTGTTTCTGCGTGGATGGAACGACTTTCTGGTGCTAGCGATCCATCGATTTCAAGTGCCAAGCAACTGTTCGTAGCTATATTGGACATCCTAGAGGCTGCCTTAAACCAAGTGAGATTCATAGCGCATTYACACGTATCGCTTCTAACGGGAATTATAGATATCAGCTCTCAACGCGTCACCCTATATCTTGACTACGCTGTCCGATCTTACAACTAGGGTCTTRGATTCACTKATGATGCTCGCAAAACTCGCGTTCAATGTTCATGATTCCGAAACACACATACCTGCGTATGAACATCTTTCCAGAGCCGGTACTGTTGTATCAAACGTCAGCTCATCTGGCATTCCACTGGGGAATTGTCTGCGTTGTCTGTCTGGAGCACATTACAATTTCGCGGGGAGCCTTTATCAGGCTGGYCGACACGCCCWAGTTATTCCATTCATAAAGGATGCCTGCACTATTGGTGGAAAGGCACTCGGCCGTCGTTCGAGGGAGAAAGTAGATTGCGAGGAGACAAGCCGGGAAAAAGACGGTTGGAGGCAATTAGAGGAGACTTTATTTAGGCGTTGGGAGCTGCTTGGAATATGTTATGTAAAAATAGGAGATAGAAAGGTACGTGTATGTAACCCTCGATCTCGGCTTCTCAACCCATCTTATCCCATAGAACGCGTATATCGCTTTCATTCGTGCTATCACGGCCTTTCCCTACACAATCTATGACCTCACCGGGGAATCCAATAAATCGCCCCCGCATTCTCTCTTTACGTCCACATTGGCGAGCCATCCACTAAAACAACTGGCAGCTATCATCGATCGGGTGACATATCTAGGCCTCAATGACCTTCTGTTACCCGCGGAACAAGTCTCACTTCAACATTCCCTAACCAAGAGCTCACCTTCGGAACCTTCGCATGATCCTCRAATCGTGGGCTTCCTGGTTGAGCGACAGGTCGATAGTTTAGAGCAATGGTGCTGGAAAGAATCTATTCAGCGAAGCGCAAGGTCTCTTCTCCAAGACGCTTTGAAGATCTACGAACTAGGCAGTAAAATGCCTATTAGACGTGCTCGAGTGCTGCTGCGACTTTTGGAGAATCATTATCGGGCAGACATTGTCCCGGCATTTGAAAACGTTCAGGCTATGGCGCGAGAGGTTGAGAACCTTCTCTCAACTGAGGTAATCCCTTGATCTACAGCGGTGCCTTTTTGACTGAGCATCTTGATAGGACTTGGGAGCAGACTCCGAACTTGCGTCCTATCGAGCTCAGTATCAAGCACTAGGACACCTATGGCTGGCACTACACGCCCACCGGTCGGCCATTGGTGATCAGGTGTCTTTTGTAGCTGTTCAGGCCGAGCAAATATGTCGGATTTTGCGACCGGCTATTGGCAAGTCATCGACCGGCAGCCCCAAGGTAGCCAAGGCCTTCAGTCCCCAGCGGCTACCTGCGAAACCGGTAACACRGAAGCGAGGACAAGTCACAGCTGCGCCCACCGTCAAAACAAGAGCGGCGACGACCACGAGAAAGGCAATCCCTATCACCAAGAAAAAGGATCCTGTGACCCCAAAACTGAAACGTGCAGGTTCGTTAATCGTAACGATAATATGCTCGTGCCTAACGGTTCTCATAGCTCTGCAGCCCATGTCATTGAACACCACCACACCTGATCGAGCTAAAACGGGGGCCGTAAAGCGGATTCTGGTATTTGATGACTTTGACAAGTTTTCCGGGGTCCTTCGTGAGATTGTTTTATACTGAGTGTCAGCGAGACCGTCCTCATGTCTTTTGCAGAAACCGTTGCTCGAATTCTTGGCTTGCTTTCGCTAAATCTACCTAAAGTGCAGTTGTTGGACATTTTACGCACGCTTGCCGAAACACACAGAGGTGCTACTAGCGAAGGTAAGATCAGCATTCAACATTTTTTTTATCGAATCACAATCGCCTACATGATATAGATTACATCTCTGCATCCCTCGATCTTGCACATGAGTATATGAAGATCGGCAAGACCCGTCGTGCGGCTTCGATATTCAACCAGGCGCTTGAGTGTGTCCGTGAAARCCGTGTTTCTGACGAGATTTGTGCCCTGTTCTTGCTTCGTTTCGCCGAGTCCCTCGCACTGATTGAGAATGTTCCTCGAAGGTGAGGATGAATGTATCAATCACGTTTTCCTAATTAATTAAACATTCGTAGTGCGTCTGTATACTCTGAAGCCGTGGCCATTTCTCGGCGCCTTGAGTACGATGAGAAGAATGGGAGTACAGTCCAGAGAATACACGCCCGTGTCAAACAGCTTGAGAAAGCTGCTTTGGCCGCTCGGACAGTAGCAATGATCCAGCACTGTAAGGTYAGTTGGTTGGAATTTGAACTATCCGGAGCTCTCACAGAGAGTATCTTGCAGGGGGATCTGACAATCTCTATTGACCTTTTACTCCAATCACTTCGGCTGTGGAACCGTGCGATGGATAACCTCATTCGTTTAAACCCTCAGCCATCCAAACCAGCGACCGAGGCAAATCCGTTTGACATGTCCAACCTGAAGCAAGCTCTGCCGGGTGAAGCAGCTCCTCTTCCTGACCCTGCTCCTCAAACTGTAGTTCCTCCTCAAAGACACCTAGACAGCCTYGGTCTCCGAATATCCGAGGGACTMTTCACTGTCCTCTTCGATCTCGCACAGGCCTATTTGGCGAGAGGGTCAGCAAAAGAAGCGGAGTTTTTTGTTMAACAGGCACGGGAACTCTCSGAGGCCCTTAACGCGCCTGCGATGCTYAGTCGAGCATGGGCTAAACAGGGTGAAGTGCAGATACGYCAAGGTTTAATGGAACAGGGATATGAGAGCTTGACCAAGGCGGGRGAGTTGTTGAAGGATGTGCCGGCGATTGATTCGGTGGAGATTCATAGGCTGTGTGCGGACTATAATGCGCGGGCGCAGAGGGAAGAGGACGCMCATGAGCTGTATAGGAAGTCGGTGAGCCTGTTGGAGGAGATTGATGCGGCGTTTCAACAGTATGAAGGTATTGCGTTTGGGTATGTCGGGTTTYGCYCYTTCACTATGGAGACTWTTGGRTTCTGATTTGTAGCGTCCAAGGCCGCGGAAGYCTTTTGGGTTGTCTCCTACGAGTGGAAGGACSGTAAGGGACGTTATTGTGCCTGATATATTGACTACTGTGCTTCGACAGCAAAGTGAGYGAYTCTGTTGGTTRTGGGACTRTTCRTGTTCTRACAATTTAATTCGGCCTAGTCTGGCTCCTGCGCAATCAGAGCGATGAGGGGTTTAATAAATTRCTTGAGCGGTTCATCTCGCTTCCACGATCSTCACTTACAAAGGTGCYAAATCTCCCGAGGTCCTGTAYAAARTTGGATGATTAATGKGTATTCAGGCTGAGGAAAGCTCACTACTCGCAAAACTCAACCTTCATAAYGTTCATCTCAGATTTCAAAGCGATATGTTCCTTAACTCTCTCGCYGAGTCTCGTGAGTGGTRACATTCTCTYGGTAAATTGGMCTATCGGTTTCACAAYACAACKTTACAACCACAGCGATTGCTATACCTATGGGAATGCATACGACGCAAGGGTTGGGATCGGTTCCTACGCAAGATATCTTGARTGCACTTGATCAGGCGGAACAACAGTTTTGGACTAGCCTRGAGTTGATGGCACAGAGAGGGAGTGTTATTGATGTGAGGGAGTCGGTCRTCGCTTTGGCTGTGATCAAGTCCTTCCAGATATCGCTGGGACGCAAGRACGAAGGGGTACATGTGATGGTGTCGCGTTTGCTTGGTGAGTAAAACGGCTGTAACCTTTGTCAGCCTTTTATTGATGTTGTGAGGATAGATGCCTCTTCTGCCTTGACTTTACGAAGAGAAATGTTGGAAGCTATCCATCACAAGTTCCCAAGATCACCAGGCGTTGACGACATGCAGTGGCCGCTTATCACCGCTGAAGGCGGTATGCTTCCCCTTTCGGCTAGCACCAATTTTACTGCCCGGAARCGTGCAAATATCCCTATGGACTCTGAGGATGAGGAAGACGAAACCATGTTGGACTTSGATGCCAAATCCCCACTAAAGGCATACTGGGAGTCGGTGCRTCAGCGGTATCGGTCGTACACCCTCAATCCATCGTCCCTGTCAGTTTCTCAAGCGAAGAAGCTCCCTTCAGCCTGGGTTGTGATCCATATCAGTGTGACGGAAGACAAGAACACATTGTTTGTTTCGCGCCAAGAGGGTGGGGCTGATGGTGATAGCCTCGTGTTTTCCGTACCTTTAAAGAGTAGGAGAGATAATGGGAGTGGAGACGACGAAGAGGAGTATCTGTCATTCAATGATGCGATGGAGGAGCTGCGGGATATCGTGAGGTTGAGTAATGAAGGCACTAAGGCAGCGRTACATGTCAAATCTGATGATGGGGAAGCACGAGCAGCTTGGTGGAAGCAGCGAGGAGAACTAGATCTTCGGCTCAAAAGTTTATTGGAGAACGTTGAATTCTGTTGGTTTGGCGCTTTCAAGGTATGAGTCTGATTCCTGCTCTTGGGGAGGGTGACTRACTTGGAATGAAYGGTTCTCGCAGGCGATTCTCAGTCCTAAGAAYAAGGCCAGTGCGGAGTGTATTGCTGAACTGCGGAGTCAGTTCGAGAAAGTCTTCAAACAARCCTTTGGGATCCAAGACAAGAAACGACCAGGGGGTCGCCGGAAGACRTCWTCACAACAGCAGACACAATCRTTCCAGCAGGTCTGCCTTGATGATGCTCTGCTCCGGTGYTTCTCGACTCTATCGCCCAAGTGCCGAGATGAAGAATTGGAGGACCTCATCTACTTCATCYTGGATCTMTACCAATTCCACGGTGTCGCTGTCCCTATCTCAGAGGTTGATATGACACARATTGTTCTTGACATGCGGACAGTTCTGGAGGAATATTCGGCTAAGGTTGAGGGGCCGAAGAAGACCAAACAGCAGGCCGCCGCATGTCAGTCCGAAGATGAACATGTATTCCTTGTCTTGGATAAAAATTTGCAGGGGTTYCCTTGGGAAAGTATACCGATCCTACGGGGCAGGAGCGTTAGCAGGATTCCAAGCGTCGACTTTCTCATTGATCGGTTGGAGTACGCTCAACTAAGGGGCTCTGGTCAATCTAGTGGAACTCCGCTACAGAATACTGCCACCCCTACTGGTGCAGTCGTAGATCCACGCAAGGGATATTTTATTTTGAATCCTAGTGGTGATCTTGGTCGTACGGAAGGTCGGTTCCGGGATTGGGCGGATGGGATGAAGAAGGCTGGGTGGGATGGCGTTGTTGGGAAGCCGCCCAGCGAACAACAGTTCGAAAATGCTCTGCGTCAGACAGACCTTGTCGTGTACGTCTCCTCCCAACCACATCATCATGAGTGATCCGGCTCAAGCTAATTATAGGTATTTTGGACATAATGGCGGCGAACAATACCTCCGGTCGTACAAGGTCCGACGTCTTCAGAAGTGTGCCGCTACTTTGCTCTGGGGGTGTTCCTCGGGTGCCCTTCGGGAGATGGGCGACTTTGACCGGACAGGTACAGCCAATGCATATATGTTGGGAGGCTGGTAAGTTCAAGGAAAGGCGTACACAAAATTTGAACACTGACCCACTTCCCGTTTTCATCAGCCCCACTCTCGTTGCTAACCTGTGGGATGTTACAGATCGTGACATTGACAAGTTCTGCCAGGCTACTTTTGACAAGATCAAGCTGACGCCTGAACACATACGGAACTGGAAAACTCCCGGTAGCACGACTAGTGGGGTATCGCTGRTGGCGGCCGTCGCGCAAGCCAGGAGTGCTTGTAAGCTGAAGTTTTTGACTGGTGCTGCACCCGTAGTGTATGGAATACCTTTCTACCTCTGATCTCGTGGACTTTTGGGTTTTGTGGTTTTAATACAGGCTATCCTACCAGTTTTTTGATTCGGAAATATCATCACACTTTGCTATCCCACTCCTGTCATTACTCATCAGCCGCAACCATTTGCAGAGCCGAGCACTGCTTAGTGACTTTCGTGGGTCCATTGCTTTATATATCCGTTCGCAGGCCCACTAAGCTTGCCAACTCAGGCTCAAACAATAGGGACTAGGTCTAACCCTGACGGTGCGTTTTCCATAACTTGCTCCTCCCGGCTGTTCCCTTTGTCGGAGTTATCTCCATACTTTCCCCTTTTTGGCATTTCGATCCTCGGTATTGACCATCCACCGCAGTTGCGGTCTCTTTGCCTCGGCCACCCGCTGTCTGGCTTCTTGGTGCATTAGAACCAGTGATTTGTCGGCCTGCCAGTTGCTCCAGGCCCCTTTTCCAGGTTTTGAGTCTCAGCGGACATTGAACTGCAATTAATGACAACGCCCCTTCCCCCAAATTGTTACCTGATAAGTCAGCATAAAGAATATGCCTCATGATCAGGAACGCCGTGATAGTGTGCCAGAGGCCCCTCTCCAACAATTGGTCCAAGCGCCCTAAATACCAGAACGTATTCTTCCTCGCTGGTCCCTTCGCCCCATGCGTCTCCCATAAATCCAGAAAAAATCCAGGATTAAATCCCCCTTTTTCCAAACATGCACGGAACCCATCAAGAACTATTCTTTCCCACCGAGCTATATCTATTCAAATACAACAGGCAATGTCCTTCCTGCAATCGTGCGGCGCAGCAACCGACTGACCGCGTGAAGAAGTTGGTCTTCGTAGAGACTTCCATGGCCGAGATATCTCGCTGGGTTCAACCCAAACCCAGTGGGGAGATCAGATTCCCGGAGCTGGAGGAGCTGGTGATTATGGACCGGAGATGGGAGGTAGAGGACGAGGAGTTTTCGGAATACGAACCGCCGCGGTATATGGTCCTTCCGACGCTAAAAATCCTCAAGATCGCAGGATATCTACCGGATATCTGCCTCTTGCTGGATTTTCTCGAGGTGGAAAATCTGCGGCATGTGGAAATGACCATTTACGGGGTGGATACGGCGGTCTCGAACGTTTTTTTCCAGATGTTGAGTGAGTTCAAAAGTCGGTGTTCGTCATTGGCGAGTCCGAGTATTATATTGGATCCGCTAGTGCCTAGGGAATACGGTGAGTATTAGAGTGTGCTTTTTGCCTTACTCTCTGGTGCTCATTTGTTGTGTGTATAGCGTTCCCTGAAGAGGTTTTTACGTCGTTGCCCATCCAGCTTGTCCCACATATGGAATATGTTTGAGATGAATTGGRTGGTAGATATGTGGGTTTTTTTAGATACATTAACTGGGCTCTATTTTGTACTTGGTCTCTGGATTATGATTGCATTATACTCTATGCAAAACCGCCGTTGCAAACACTGCGRTGAGGCAGGACTAGGGGATATCTGGAGAGATACCCACATGAAATATCTTGGCCTTCAAAAAAGTACCCTCGGTGTGGATGCAAGGCCAGCATTGGCCATTGTATAGCATCAACTTTTAGAGTATTCCAGCTGAATCAGGGTGTTCAGCGGAAAGCACTGGGTAGGCGGTGAGCTCAGAGTGTATTTGTGCTTGTTATATTCCGGGGGCTAAGCCATGGACCCGCACCTCTCTTTGCAGCCAACACCGTCGGAAATTATTCACTAATTCACCATGCAGGACGGACGGGCTCCTAGGTCTGT
Source organism: Lepiota subincarnata (assembly GCA_023014305.1). Lineage (NCBI taxonomy): Eukaryota > Fungi > Basidiomycota > Agaricomycetes > Agaricales > Agaricaceae > Lepiota > Lepiota subincarnata. Next base: position 59,207 of record JAECYV010000003.1, read on the forward strand.
GGTCTATTATCTTAACCTTCCTCCAACTCACGTATAATAGGGTGAAAAATCGGGCACCCGCTGCGGTTCAAGTATGCAGACACCCATCTCGTCATAGCTTTATCCTGATCAACTTTCGTGCTGCTATAGATCACAGCGGAACAAATCTTGCGTGAGGTGCGTTCTGTTCTGCTTTTTGAGCTCGYATTCTTCTCATGGAACTATCACACAGGCGCAAGAACGACAAGAGCCSACATTTCGGGCACCAAAACAACGGGTTGAGGATTTCGAGGAGCTCAGTGAATACCAAGGCCGGAAGCGAAAGGAATTCGAAGAGCGRATTAGACGAACAAGGGGAAGCATGTATGTTTGGCTTACTCCYGCATGCTCGAGGTACTGATACACGATTCAGAAAAGAGTGGTTGCAGTATGCCAACTGGGAGGTACTGGCGTCTCTCACTATCGAATTCTCTCCTTGRCTCAATTTTTGAGATGACAGGCCAGCCAGAATGCATTTGAACGRTCCAGGTCTGTCTTTGAGCGTGCCCTGGACGTCGACCCGCGGAGTATTCAGCTATGGATGTCATACACCGAAATGGAACTCAAATCACGCAACGTTCAACACGCACGCAACCTTTTCGATCGCGCTGTCACTCTTCTACCACGCGTGGACCAACTGTGGTACAAGTATGTCTATCTAGAGGAGCTGCTACAAAATGTTCCCGGAGCTCGTCAGGTGTTTGAGCGGTGGATGCAGTGGGAGCCTGACGACAAAGCATGGCAGGCCTACATCAAAATGGAGCAGCGGTATAATGAGCTGGACAGGGCTAGTGCTATCTACGAGAGATGGGTTGCTGTTCGACCTGATCCCAGGGTGTGGGTGAAGTGGGCCAAGTTTGAAGAGGAGCGAGTGAGGTTAGACAAGGCTCGAGAGATTTTCCAAACTGCACTGGAATTCTTTGGTGATGAGGCGGAGCAAGTTGAAAAGGCGCAGGCGGTGTTTGGTGCATTCGCCAAGATGGAAATGCGCCAAAAGGAGTACGAACGTGCACGCGTCATTTACAAGGTGAGTTCCCCGCATATTCCTGTCCGTTTTCTCGCCTCACGGAAACCCAAGTTTGCTCTAGAGCGTATTCCGAGATCAAAGTCCTCTGGCCTCTATGCTTCGTACACCAAGTTTGAAAAACAGCATGGCACACGCACGACCCTCGAAAACACTGTGCTGGGAAAGCGGCGGATTCAATATGAGGAAGAGTTGGTGCACGATGGCCGTAACTACGATGTATGGTTCGACTATGCACGACTAGAAGAAGGAGCTTGGAGTGATCTTAAAGAAGAAGGGGCCACCGCCGACGAGATGGACGCTGCCGCCGGTCGGGTGCGGGAGGTTTACGAACGAGCAGTGGCACAAGTCCCACCCGGCAACGAAAAGAGGCATTGGAGAAGGTATATTTTCCTATGGCTGAATTATGCGCTATTTGAGGAGATCGAGGCCAAGGTATTTTGCCTGCTTTTTTTTTCTGCTTAACTACGATTTCTGACTCGCTTCAAGGATTATAATCGCGCTCGACAAATATACCAAACGGCCCTGAAACTGGTGCCTCACAAACAGTTTACTTTTGCAAAACTCTGGTTGATGTTCGCCAAATTCGAAGTTCGGAGGCTCGATCTACCTGCTGCACGAAAGATTCTAGGCGCTGCTATTGGGATGTGTCCAAAAGAAGCTTTGTTCAAGGGTTACATTGACCTTGAAGTGGAGGTGCGTATCGCCCACAAGCCACCCTTTCTTTCTGGTCCTGATCGCCTAATCTCAGCTCCGCGAGTTTGACCGCGTTCGGCAACTATACCAAAAGTATCTCGAGGTAATACTTTTTCCTTTTTAGTTTCATGAAATCGCTCATCATGCGTCAGACGGATCCCTCCAACTCCGCGGCCTGGATCAAATACGCTGAACTCGAAGCTCAGCTACAAGACTTTGCACGCACTCGCGGCATTTTCAAACTTGGCACCTCTCAGTCTCCTCTATCCATGCCCGAGCTATTGTGGAAAGCACACATCGATTTCGAAATCGAGGAGGGCGAGCGTGAGAACGCTCGGGACCTGTACGAAAAATTGGTGCAACAGAGTGGACATGTCAAGGTCTGGATATCGTATGCCCTCTTCGAAGGCGAAGCGATACCAGTCCCAAGAGCCGAACGAGAAGAGGAAGAGGACGAGGAGGAAGTCAAAATGATACCTGGTGATCCTGCGCTTGCTCGACAGGTGTTTGAGAGGGGTTACAAGGATCTCAAGGACAAAGGGTTGAAGAGCGAGGTTTGTTTCCCTTTTCTCGAGTTTACCCTTATTACGCGCTCATGTGCCCCCGATTTTTACAGCGTGTCGCACTTTTGGAAACCTGGAAATCCTTTGAAGAGACGCACGGGACTACGGAGGATGTAAGCAAGGTGCAAGGAATGATGCCGATCGTCAGTAAACGGCGCCATGTCGATCAGGAAACAGGACAAACCGTCGAAGATTGGGACCTCGTCTTTGCCGATGACGAAAGAGAAGCTAATCCTACCTCATTCAAACTTCTACAGATGGCACATGCTTGGAAGCAGAGACAACCAACGAGAGTCGGCCAGGCTGGTGAAACTGGTGGAGCGTCATCGTCGAGTATGTTGGCTGGCTTCGTTGCTTCTTCGTTGAACAATACGAGAGACGATGGTGGAGATCAGGATGGGGATGGGGATAAGGATGGGGATGGGGACGAGGATGAGGATGAGGATAAGGATGGAGCGAGTGATGCTGCTAGCTCGCGGGCCGGCGATGATTGAGTATTCAATACTGGAGGGGGGCGGCAAATTCGGTCCATTTTGCTCTTGGTGATCTGTGCTCACTGCACATTCTTCGGTGTACTTGCCTGCGTATATGTATTGCCATGTTTGTGTGACGCGCTCAAACAAGATTTGAGAGGTGCCAATCTTTATCATCTATCAAGAGTTGACCGGTGAGTTTTTAGGCATCGTGCATCATCAATCAAGTTTTGGAGTTAGTGTGTCCATTAGATCAGGAATGAACGATTTTAATCACGAGTCATTTGTCAGAAAATTTGGTGATGCACCTCACAGATCAACAATGCGGCCACCGCTGTTATCATCTAGGATGTAGTATGACTGACCAGACGTCAAAGCTTTGGGAAGGTAGAGACAAGCGAGTTCGACACTAATCGAGCAAACGAGTGACGGCTAATATTAAACGAAAGGACACTTTTCTAAACTACAAAAGTGCGGCAGAAAATGTACCAATACAGTCACTAAAGACAGGGTATTTAAATTTATTTCAAATCCAACCTCACCAAATACGCCAAAGTATCAGATAGCAACCCCAACCTGACTCCTGGTATGATCGCTAACTGAGATGTGGCGGTCGATACTAACAACGACCTGCTGTAATGTCAGGTGTAAGGAGCTTACCATATTTAAGTAATTAGGCCTACGACTCACGGTTGGTGAGAGTGAACCCGCGCTTTCCAGCTCATAGAAATCTTCTTTCTGATAAGTCCCACCACGAAGCCCCCGCATGTGCGGATCGGATGCTCCCGCGGTAATGGAGGTAGGTGCCGTTGAGAGGCCAGAGATTTTCTCGCGAAGGGAATCACGCGAATTGAGGGCTGCGAGGAGACTATTAAGGTATACTGTTTGAATTTAAAAGTTAGAAACGAGCCATGCTGTTGTGTGACGGGCAGTTTGAGTGATTCTCACATTTGCTGAGACAGAAATAAATACCCATAAAAAGTAGCTTCTGGGGCCATACGGCGTAGGTGATAAAACATCCGATTGAACAGAGGCTGTGAATGGCGTTAGATAGTCATATAATCTTAGAGGAAAGGAATTTGCATACGTGGTGAGAAGACCTAGGATATTAAGAGCGAGATTCAAGATCCATGGTTACCGGAAGTACTTGGGGAGGATAGTACTTACTGGTATTGATGGAATATGCCATCAGGAAATTGACCAAACTGTCTGTCCTGAGCGACCAATGAGCCAAGAGACTGATACCACGAGCTTATGCGACCTTACCCCTTAATCCCTGTGCGGGTCTTGGACAATCCGAAGCATAACGAGGCAGCGATGAGAATGTCCGCGGCAACACCGGTTCCCAGGGAGCCGTACAAGAACCCCTATTCCGTGAACTGTAAGCAAAAATAGCCACGATATTTACCAAAACMAACCCACGGAAATATTGCCAAATTGGGCAAAACCACCTGCATGAGTACTTWATACGAAATTACCGAATGAGAGGTTCGTTCGGAAAGTAACCATAAATGTCTACTCACGCCTTGACAACGAAGACTACAACTTTGGTAAGCCATTCAGTCTAACAGGATTCTCTCAGGATGAACTTACTGGTTCCAGTAACTAGAGGGCGTGCTCCGTTAGCACCTCCACTTTCCAAGTCCCTGAAAAGTGAGAAGAACTAACCTGAACAACCCAAAGTCGTAATCACCTAATGGCCGTAGTATCAGAGATTTCCCGATTTTGCTCTTTCTTTCGCAAGTGAACTCACGATTCCCGCAGTAAGGACATAGCTACGGCTCACTATGGACAAAGTTAGTAATGACACCAACGCGAATAAAATCCGAAAACATACGTGTCCACACCCGCTTGCCAAAGACACTGTTTTCGTGTAAGATGTATCAGCTTCTCAACCGTTCCCCTGGCTGCAACTTACCATCTGATCAAGAGGTCGCTAGCAATCTGGGAGGTTGAATATCGTCGATTCTGCGGGCGTAAAGGCTGGACTCACCGTAAAGTACACGTGGATCTGACGCAGGACAAGTTCTTGAGCAAGTGCCTTCCAGAAGACGGGTATTACACTTACAAGAAGGCTCCTGCCTCGGTAGTCAGCATCGCGCTTAGGTTGAATAAAACTGGGATAGCGTACCATGTAGGGTTGAGCATAGCAATAGCACGACCAAAGTTCTTGATTAAATAGAAATAGAGGCCATGGATGATCATCGCAAGATGCAGAGTATCCAAAACCCTGGACAACATGTAATTAATACCGTGAAGCTGGCCCATGCGCCAAGGAGCATACCATAATGTGTAAACCTAAAATATCTGCGGTTAATTGTGCCATGGACGCGTAAGAGGGTATTTCACCCACCAAGAGCTTCAACGACCATCCGTCTCTATGATTTTTGTAGAAGAACATGTACGTCTGCAGGCATGTGATCCCATACAATCTAAGGATATGTTAGAGGATAACGTGTCAAAAAGGCTCGCCGATCACTTACATCGAAGCCGCAATTCCTCCTAGGAAGATTGAGCCAGGTTGAATAGCGTCAAGGATTAGCTTGGATACAGCGTCCATGTCCCCTCAATATTATCCAGCCAGTGTAGACGGGTTTCCTCGCTCCTGGTGATGCGCGCCGGAGGTCCAGACAGAAGAAAGCTTCCTCAGATACGGTCCCTGTCGTCAATAAGTACCACTCCCCAGCAACAGAAATAACCACATACGATCTCACGCCTTCAATCTATAAATTTATCCCCGCGCCATCACCGTTGATTATGATGGGTTTTTTGACCTGAACCCTACGTTCCCTGCCCGAGGGAGAGCATGTGCACATTTGTTCTATGTCGAAAACAAATGTCAAAACGCAGAGGGAGCACCACGCTTCCCAGATTCGCGATCTCCATTGATTGCTCATCTGGTCATGGGTACCTGGGGGCTTTCATCTATTTTGCGAAGCCGAAATTCGACCACCCCCCACCCGTTCGCTCGGCTAATTCTCTGCGCGCACTTGTCAATCATTCACTTACGACCTCTTGAGATATGCTGGGTGGAAAGAGGTCCGACTCCTATATGGGGTTGGCGCCACGGTTGCCGGGGCTCCCCCTCTGATTGATAAGAGACAGGGCGTATGAAGAGACGCGGTCCATGTTCCTTCTTGGCCGCTGAAGCCTCACGGTTGGGAGCCGTTGGCATGAACAGGAGCCGAAGAAGTCCAGCATGACAGATTGCGAGTGTCCGACGCCAAGTGAAAACATCCGGGATGTGCCTTGACTGAGCCTCTTCTAGCTCCCTCGCCCTCACACGGGATCCCCAGAGAAGTCGGTGATATTCGTGGGTGTTTGTTTCATTTTCAAGGGAAAAAAAAGGAGCTGGTCCTGGCCCCACAAGCGAAACACATTCACATCACAATATGTCCCCCCGACAAGGTCCCACCACGGCTAGCTCAGGAAGAGAAAATCAATGGGGGAACACCCACGGCTTACCATTTTGAATGATCGGCTAATCTTGGGATATCCATCAAATATTCAATAAGGTTTGCCCATCTGGGAAACCCCGGAGTGGTCAATTCAAATTCCAACGATTGCACCGGCACTCCCAAGGTTGGTCGCTCAGAACCTCGTGTGCCATTGTGGTCAATGGGTATCGCAATTATAGATTCATGTTCTTTTTTGTCCGTAACTGGCATAGGCTCTATGATGTCGTCAGAAGAAACAGTATTTGTGTGCCGAAGAGATAACCACAGAGCTAATATAAATTCAGTGCTAATACTAAATGGACTGTAGCCCGAGAGGCGTAAAGCTTACGTTGGGCGCTCGTTGTGGTACCAACGATTTCGCGTCCCTTGCTCTTCACCGACCTGGATATAAGCGCCCAGATGATCCACTCAGACGGTGAAACACGACTGATGAGGTGGGAAATAATCTCCGCATAAGGACAACGAACGCATCATTATGCCCGAAGCTTTTTAGAATCCTTGACAGACACTGCCTAGACGTTGGGGATCTCACGCTGATCTGCCATTCGCGTATGTCACTTCAGGCTTCGTGCTCCACACTCCACGACGAGTTTACGACAGAATTCAACGCGCTCTCGCTGACAAACCTCGGAAAAAGAAGCTGTGGCGGCGGCGGCGCTGAGCAGAAGTAGTGGACGGGTTAATGCATCACCTCATTGAAGAACTCTCACCAGTGTGCGGCTGCCTCTCCATTCAAGTGTAACCCCATACCGGCCGACTTTGCTACTGACATATAAACGAGTATGTTAGACACTATCTCATAACTAACGATAAATCATACCAGCTGCTCTGGAACCGGTCGCTCAAAGCGTGCGGTTGGATCTCCGTTCATAAATATTAGCTGCATCATGAATTTTCTGAAAGGAGCTGCACGTCGTCATCGCATCCCACCCTCGATACCTAATGATGATCGATGATCGATAATCTTTCAATTTCAGCCTTTTCCTACTATCCACTATCGATAGTTCCAGGATTTTAGATTCTTTAAGCGTGTTGTTACCGCACCGGACCACAGGACACTGTACGGTCTGGCGCAGTACAATCCAATCCCCCCTCAGTTTCACCCTGGACCTTAGGTCCGTGGTGCCCCTACGAGGCGGTGTGCTTATACCCACTTTGTACATAGTTCTCGCGGGTTACACCACCATGGAAGAGGCAGCAAATCACCATCTTCTGATCACTGATGTACAACAAACATTATTACTACTAACTACCAAAGCGGTCGATAGAGATGCTTCCCGAGTATGCGATTGGATCTGCATTTAACAAAAAAAAACAGATGATTTCTCTGCCAGAAGGAGCTTGCAAGGGCAACTGCCAACCACTACATAGCAAAGTGCACAGTTAATGGCCCTCGTTAACACCGGTTTATTATTATTATAGATTTCGTGGTGTCTTGTTACTGCACCCGCACAACTTCAGACAAGTACGTGGATCTGGTCCCTTCCCCCCACACATATTTAGGTCTAAAATTCGGCTCCGTGGTGTCGGCTGCATGTACATTATTACGCATAGCCCATACATATACACCCACTAGGAATATCATTCTCGCGGTTATCTCGCTCATTGAAGAACGCATCAGCTCACCCTCTCAACAGGTTTCTTACGATAACCTTTTGTAGGCGACTGACCCACACTCCACCGCCAGGCCAACAGCCCATCTGCGGCTCCTRCTCCAGCGCTCCGCATATCGGATGGGACTCAGGGGTCACCTTTCAAGTAAGGCAAAAATGGAAAAAAAAAGGGGGACGGCGCTAGCGTTAAGTCGATTTTCATGTTGATGAACCCCAGCTTTTTTCGTTAGTATGATTTCAGGGGCAACCCGTGCGTGGGACCTGGTATATCATTAAGAGATAATTTGAAATTCTTATCTTGTGAACCCCTCGAATATGAATCATTCGAATATGAATCATGGGCCACAACGCAGTCTGCAGATCGCTACTAGCGTCGTTCCATTATYTGCACAACAAACCACTGTTACACCTCCGCGGCTTTATTACCTTGTTCGGTCGCAACTGTTATTTTCCCTTATATGGCAAATCAGATTTGATGAGATAATGTGTATATGAGCAAGGGGGGGCTTCAATGTGTGCATGTGACATTAACCACGTGATCTGTATGCTTTTAACCGACGACCGAAAATTTTTCATTCCTTCGATTCTTCCAGTTTCAAAAACGCCGATGAAGATAGCCACAGGTGCAAGTTCAGATGAGCTGCGCCTTTTGCGCGCAGCACTGATCTCGCCCGTTCGGCACCACCTTACCTTGTTACTTGTAATAGGGACGGGCTTTTTAMTCATCTGATGGCGTCCCCCCACCCCCTCCTTCTCTCTCCTCTTTCTCTCAATCAAGACCACAGACTTATTTCACCTCTCCGGTTGTAGGTGTGTGAATCATGCGTCATTAGGGCCGTAGCTTTGGGCAGCTCAGTAATGCGGCTATGTATTCAATACGAGAAAGAAAAAAAGGGACGAACGAGCGTAGATAGAGTGAGAATGAGCACATATTGTATGGAGATGCTATGAGTTAATATACATGTTCTTTTTGTCTGAAAAAAAATATGCAAACCTCTGCACAACTATGTAATGATGAGTATTCTCGAGAGTAAGAAAATAAAGAGCAAAATTCGAAACAAAAGGAGTGTTGTCGTGATAGGTAAATAAGCCAAAAAAAATGAATAAAAGTGCTAACCAGATAAAGAAAAAAAAAAGAAAAGAATCAAATAGCCAAGGAGTGTGTCAAGTTGGAATTAGATACCCATAACAGAAATAAAGTAATTCGAAAAACCAAAAAAAAAAAAACAGAGATGGCAAAATAACAAGAATGAACAAAAAGATCGGCGGTGACGATAGAGGTGAGTTAAAAAAATAAAAAAACTGTACCAGCAATATACTGCCCATCGCAAAAGGAAGGGACCATTGCCAATCCCTCAACGTCAGGCGAGGCGCCTAAGCTCCGAGGGGACAAGAGGGGGGGGGCAAACAACACCCATTTAAGTTGACCATGCCCGCCTCGCCCTCAGCACTCGTTCTGACCTCTATCCCCTCGCAAGTGGGGGATAGTAGCGTAATGAACGATCAACAAGGGGCTGGCCCCCATCCCCTTCAAGTCCCCAGCCTCTTTCCAAGCTCTCAAGCGCATATATATATATATAAAGTGCTCACTTGAACATCTCACCACCACCTCCACCCTTCATAATCGCTTTCATAAACGCAAAGAAGCGATCGCCATACTCATCTGGCGGCACCTGGCTGATCTTTTTCTGCACGAAACACATAGCGATAAGTTGCTTGATCAAAGGGAAATGGAAAAAAAAGGAGCTACTCACACGATCACCTCTAACCGCCAATAAACTCTTCCACCAATGCTCAGCACGCTTCACAATTCCATACGGCGTCAATATATCAATCACACCCAAATAATATATCGTCCCAATCTCCTTATTCTCCTCATCCGTCGCCTGCAACCCACCCTCGTCCTTATAAAAAAGGAAATACTTCCGGTCACCYGTTGTATCTTCGTCCAAAAACGCGGCGATGTTGTCGTCAAGGTTTTCAACAGTGCCTACTCCYCCCATCGATGTACCAGATAGTCCGGCACTGCCTAGGTACGCTGACGAACCGGGCATACCGGGAATGGCACCATTTGGCTGCTGCTGTGGCACATTCGACGGACCGGCAACGGGAGACACCGGAGGCCTGTCACTAGCGGCGGGACCCGGAGTGGCATACATGAGGATTTTAGGGTCCGAACGTATCGCCCGACGCATGGCGATGGCTTCCGGRCTTTTCGTCCCTCTGATATGTTGTTTCATTCGCGGTTGTTGAGGCAGCTATTCGAGGGGCAAGAATTCAGAGATCAAAAAGAACGACCCTAGAATGAGTATTCCACTGACCGTAAATACTTTTAGCGTATTCCGCCGCACATTGTCCCTGTTCCCTCTCTGCATACTGTGGGTGCCGACCAACAAACTATAGTCCATCACATCCACGCTCTTCAAATACTCCGTATCCCGTTTCAGTTGTTCAGTCAATAGCGCCCTCTTTTCTGGTCCGAGCTCCAACTGCCTGCCCCGGTTTATCCAATTAAGATCCTTCAACACCGCTCTCGGATTTTTCCTGGCCTTTTCCTCCGGATACTCCCTCCCCACTGTGCTCCCTTTGAGATCATAGGTCTCGTGAATATCCCTATGAGGCGGGAATAAATTGTTCATGATGACAAAGTGTATTTTCCTCCCGCGCGGTAACTTGACTCGATGAAGGCCGTAAAAACGACTAAGAAGCGTATGAGGGTTGTTCTTGACATGTTCATAATAGTTTCTGAGCGTCTTTAAAAGAAACTTGTGTTCAGAATGACGAATAGTCTTGATAATAAAACGGTAGTCTCGAGAAAAGTAGAAAAAGGAGCCCGATTTGCCGGGGGAGCCGAGTTCGGAGAGGATGTACTTCGCAGTGAGGGAGAGGAGGTAGTCGGCGGGGTCAATGCAGAAAAAGTCTTCGCGGAGGGTACGGAAAACCCAGGGAGCGTAGTCTTTGAACTTGAAATCGTACTTGGCAGATGGTGTGAGTTCATTTCCGATGCTGTTTCATTCATGAGGTCAGGCGGTGATTGATGTATGTATATATATAGAACCTCTAGGGAGAGAGGGGGAGAGGGGGGACGCACATATCAAAGGAGAACTTGTGGCGGGCAGTGAAGTCTTCGTCTGTGAGCGGGCGCTTGATTTTAGCCTGGCACCGTGATACGCCGGTCCGGATGCCACTGAGCATGTTGTACATCAACACATAGTTTGCGTGGTCCTCCCCGATGAGGTTACCCACGAGCGGCTTGTCGTCCTCGTCACGGGTACCGCGTGTCCCCCTAGTATCGGTGCGAGTGAGTGCAGCCTCGGCCTCAGCTTGCTGCAGCTGCTTTTGCCGCTTCGATTGTCGCTCCCGACGGATTTGCTCCGAGTGGATCTCGATATCGGAAGCAAGGGCAAGGGCGGCATCACCCAGCATGGCAGCGTCGTCGAGCGCAAACGGTTGCTGTGACTGGGCGAAACGGTGATGGGGACGCTGATTGCTCTGCTGAGGTGCGGCAGAGCCAGTCGTATTTCTGCGGGCTGGGCGGAGGGGAGAAGGGTAGGGCGGCTGAAGGAGTCCCTCGGGTTTTGGCGTGGGCATGAGGGAAAAGGGACGGAGAGGGGAGGAGGAGAAGGCGGCAGGGGAGGAGGCAACGGGTTGGGTGGAGGTGTGCAGGCTGGGAAAGGACGCGCGGACGTCGGTGGAGGCGCGGTGGAGTGATTTCGGGTGGACTGGGGATGAGGTAGAGTCGGGGGTGATGGGTTCGGGCTCGTCRTACACGACCGGTGGYTGCGGTTCGCTCTGAGTCGGCATGGTCAGCCGTGGGGCAGGAGTCCGTTGCTGGGCCGAGTTGTCCTCGTCCTCGGCCCTCTCGAGACTTGCCGGTGGGGAGGGCGGAGGAGGCCCGGCATAAGAAATGGGAGGAGTGACGGACTTGCGTGACTGGAGCTGGCCAGAGTCTTCTGTGAGGTGAAGAACATGCACCGCTTGTGTGCCAGCCAGAGGGTGCATGGGGAGGGTGGACGAGGGCTGGGTGGTGTGGGGGGTTGAGCACCAGAAGAGGGTAATCTCACTCCCACGTGACCCCGCACTGCTACAGCGCCGCGTGTTTCCATCTGCACTGCTTCATCACCTCGAGTGAGTTGATGCTTTCAATTCAATACATACAACCTTGGCGACACCGGCGTTTTGCAATTGTATCTGGGAAAAAGTCTACCATGCAGCAAAATACCGCGTGCCACGTTCTGTTTTGCTCAATGTGAAAAACCAACTCGACGCCGCCCGTAAGTGAAATCAAAAAAACAATAACCAGTGGGCGGCACTCGAGGACCAGGTCCAACAATCACCGAAGCCACCGCCACTTCCGCCATACCCACAATCCACCAATGCCGGCATCTGGACACGAGAAATCAATCTCCCCCCACCTCTCAAAGCAGATTGTAGACTCCGAAAAATCAAATTGGCATCCCAGCAAGTCGGAAGGGGGCACTGACAGTAGTTACCCTCGATCGAAGCCACGCGGTAGCGTCGCATATTCCAAAGAGAGACCAGCGGCGACGTTTGCGGTCCCTTGGCTATCCCACGCGATCCTTCTTATCCCAACCACAGAAACCCAAGGACCTCAGTTGAGAGACAATCAAACGGATAGTCAAAGAATTCGCAGTATTTGATGTGATTTGAGATCTAGAGCGCACATGGCCATTTTTTCGAACTGTTTTCCTCTAACAAGAAATTTTGATGAATGCCACGGAAGCTTTGCGAATCAGATTCAACTTGCAAGAAAAGACGTAGATGCTGTTCGAGCGGTGATGTTTGCCTTTGTTCCCTCAGATACAACCCAAATAACCTTGTGCGCGTGTGAAGAGCGTCGAGAGCTTTTGGCCCACCAATGATGTGGATTCCCCCATAACCTTGACAATAGACTGGCTAGAGGAAAGCCTTCCTGATGAGCTACCGTGGCGTTTGGAAGGTCAGTGCGACCTGTTTCATGTTGGGAGGGGTTTCCTAGCTCTTGTCTGGGCCTGGGTGAAACGAGTTGAGAGGGCCCAGCCGTCTAAAAGGCGGGGTGCCGCCGGAAGGGTCTGCAATTTGTCTTTACGGATCAAGTTCGGTGGGGCCTCAAAGGTATTAAGGACAAAAATGTAGGGAGGGAGGATTATGATAATAGGGGAGAAAGAATGCAGAGGAGCAGGGAGCATGCCAGCGGAAGAAAAGTCTAATTCTGAACGTGGTTGGTGTTCTATGCATGGGACTAGTTTATCGTTGGCCAAGTCCCATATGAGGTCTATTCACACCCACTGCTATAGCGATCACGTGTGTGTACCTCATTAAAACATCAGTGGCGTACGTCTTTGGAGACATCATAGACAAAATATCTGAGCCGGAAAATATATAACTACATGGTATTCGTTCAGCCCAGAGCTCAACCCAATCACCCATGACACCTACTAACGAGAACATAGCGGCAAAGGCTGTTCCATACTTCACTCCCGCTCAGATTCCTCCTGCAGGAACCGTGATCGACCCCCAGCCTGATGGCAGGCCTATTCCAACGTTGTTTCAACCGCTCAAGATTCGGGGGGTCACATTTCAGAACAGAATTTGGGTGCGTGTGTTGAACAAGAAGCCCAGCGTGCCGCACGACTCAATATAACCACGTGAAGTAGGTTTCGCCAATGTGTCAGTACTCAGCGCAAGATGGGGCCATGACGCCATGGCACCTTGCTCATTGTAAGCTTTTCCCACTGGCCACCCATGTGCGTGTGGCGGGAGCATGGCTGACAGGCTGGATAACTAGTGGGCGGAATCCTCACTCGAGGCCCTGGCTTAACCATTATCGAAGCTACCGCCATTACACCCAATGGTCGTATTACACCCCAAGATTCTGGTATCTGGGCCCAGCATCAGCTCCCACCTCTCAAACAAATCGTCGACTTTGCCCACTCACAATCCCAAAATATCGGTATCCAACTTGCCCATGCCGGCCGAAAAGCCTCGACAGTTGCTCCCTGGATTGATGGTGATGTCATTGCCTCCCCAGCAGTGGGTGGCTGGCCAGATGACGTTTGGGGCCCCTCAGCCATCCCGTACGAACAATCTTATCCTAAGCCCAAGGAACTTACCCGGGAGGCTGTCAAGAGACTGGTTCGGGAGTTTGCTGAGGCTGCGAAAAAGGCCGTCGAAATTGGCTTCGACATAATTGAGATCCATAACGCACACGGTTACCTCTTGAACAATTTTATCAGCCCCGCAAGCAATAAGAGGACGGATGAGTATGGCGGAAGCTTTGAGAATCGGATCAGATTTACTTTGGAAGTGGTGGATGCTGTTCGAGCAGTCATGCCCGCCACTATGCCCCTTTTCTTAAGGTACAGCTTCACCGTATATGTCTTCATTAACTTGTTTCGAACATCCCATGCAGGATCTCGGCGACAGAATGGCTTGAAGAAAGTCTTCCCGACGAGCCATCGTGGCGTTCTGAGGATACGGTTCGACTAGCGCCCATCTTGTATGAACACGGTGTCGATCTATTGGACGCCTCTTCTGGTGGCAATCACCACAAACAGAAGATACGCGGTGGACCTGCTTACCAGAGTCCATTCGCTCGGGATGTAATGAAGGCTATCGGTGCTAAGGGAGTATATCCACCGCCGTCAAGTAGGTTCTTTCCCCCGTTGTGTTCTATTACTACCTCTGAAGAGTGTTGCTCAGAAGTGAATGGGGATCTGGATCTCAACACGAGGCCTGAGCGGATGTTAGTAGCGAGCGTTGGTGCTATTACCACCGGTACCACTGCACAACGATTGTTGGACGAGGGGTACTGTGACACTATCATTGTCGGGAGGGGTTTCCTGAGGGACCCTAGTCTTGTTTGGACCTGGGCAGATGAATTGGGTGGGCTCGACAGCAAGGGCGGGACTCCAGGAGGGCAAGGCATTCAGATTAGACTCGCCAATCAGATCCGGTGGGGATTCAGAGGTAGAGGGAAGAAGTGCAGTGATGGGAAGGAAGACCACGAGAACGATGGGAGGGATGCTGATAAGCACACTAGTGGGGCGAAGGTCTAGGTAATATGCTAGTCATAGGAAGAACTACAGGACAAGGGCAAGCTTCTCTGAATGATCGGGCGTTGGCGAATATTAATTCGGACCTTGTACCACTGGGACTAGATGTCGCTAATCGAAACACGAGGGCTTGTATAGCCCATGTTCTTATTGGTTGGGTCCTCATGTGGATCGTAATGTGTGCTCGCAGAAACGAAGGCCGAGGTTCTAAAGAGCAGACAGGATTGCTATTTTTAGATACATTGGCGCTGGTGGGGAATGGGGGGTGAAACGCGAAACAGCTAAACGTAGCAGAATGACAATACGGACGGTCTATATACATGCACAGTGTCCGCTGGCTTCTCATCCATCTCCTCCCAAAACTCGTGCAATTGTCTGAGATGCAGTGAGCAGGCTCATCAATGCCTATTGATCTCATCTCAGTCACGGTCTACGGTTCTGCCGAAGTGGCAAATGGTGCAGTTCATCACCTTGCATTTCCAATTCATACACAATGCGGCCAGTAGTGACCGCTTCCGGCCGCTATTCTTACTCGTCGTCAATCTAGACCCTCTGGTATTTCCGGTGCTGTGCTCTTTTATTGTGGGAACGCTTTGTGGGCCCAAGCTGGAACAAAATGGATTTGGCATGGCTTGGTGATGGTATGTGACAGGGCAGCCATACTTAAATGGTTGGGTTTTGGTTGGCGTTTGCTCCCAGTTTTCTTTCTTTGACATCTATACCCTCTCCCGTCCCCTTCCCAGACATAACCCATCTCCCTCTTCTCTTTACGGCTTTTAGCTTTCAATAATGTTCGCAAATATCCCCTTCGCTGCCGTCACCCTCCTTGTTACGCTAGTTGGCGTTGTTAGCGCCGCACCGCTAGACGTATTCGCACCACCCCTGCAAACACCTACTGAAGGTGCTGTGTGGATTGTTGGTCAAACAGAGTCCGTCACTTGGTATGTTTCTGTTACAGGTGCTGTTGCTGGGGTGCGGTAACTGAACTTCTTCAAAGGGATGCCTCGAACCCGCCGCGAAACATCACGAACCCTAAGGGATCCCTTATCCTTGCAAAAGGTGGCCACTTGGACTTGGGTACGTGTGCCTCTCATCATCTCGAGGGGAGGGTTGTTTTCTGTCGTCTACGGGTGCTAATCGAGTTCCTGTTGATTGGTTGTTGGACCTTGTAGCGCATCCGCTGGCGACTGGCTTCAACATCCTTGATGGGCGTCTCTCTTTAACGGTCCCCAATGTCACGGCGGGAGATGATTACCAGCTCGTTTGTGAGTGTTACCCATTTCAATAAAGTATATTCATGTTCTGAAAGCGATGGGCGATAGTGATGGGGGATTCGGGGAACTCTGGCCCCAAGTTCAGTATAAAGTGCAATTGATGGGTTGGATACAGCGTGGCGCATTGTTATGACTGGTAGGGGAAAGGGGGTGTTTCTTTTGATGGACTAGCATAAACTAGCATTGGACTTGATGACATTACGGGGACTCTTTTACTGGATACTGCCCGGACATTCTTTTCGTCAGAACATTCACGTGTGGAGTAGCAGACGATTCTGTGTTGTTTTCACTTGTTCCAGTGGAGTTCTACGACCACTTGTGCGTTGGTACATGGCTTTTTTTGAGCACAAACAATCATACCAGCTCGGACCAACGGAGTTCGAAGATTGATGAAATGGTATCCCTGTCTGTCCAGCCGTGGGAAACGAACTGTATGTGGTTGAGTTTCGACCGAGAGCTCCGTGGCATCACGTGAAGATCTTGAACCGAGGATAGGCTAGCGGGAGGTGCTCATAATGCTTCTGTGAGCCAACTGTTTGATGGATATATTTCGACTGCAATCTGTTCACTCTTCGTCTGTTCGTCAAAATGGAAGGATCAGAGTGCTATACTGACTACAAGAGCTGTAGCCTAGACCTCAACAAACCTTTCGGAACAAGTCCACAACCTCAATCTTATTTTCCTCCGTCGCATAGCACATCCTTCCTGAAACAGGGCACACCGAATAATCCAACATGTTGTTCATGTCGTGATTCAACTTCACCAATACAGGTTCACAATCCTTGGGTTTCCCACCCAAGATGGCTAGCTGCGCAAACTGTGCGTCTGCAGAAATAGCACAAGCCAACAGCTTTCCTTCGCAGTATCTGTACTGCAGTGAATAGCTCCCTGAGCCTGTGTTGAACTGGAGTGATATGGGCGGCTCAATTGGCGTGATGGACTGGGAGATTGTTGTTGCCGATGTGGGTGATAGTTTGTAACGCACCAGGGTCAGCCTCTTTTTCCGTTCGTCCGCCATGAAGACATCGAAGAAAAATTCTTGTCTGTCCCAGTACCAATCGTCCAGAACGCCCCAGTACGCCAGCCTCATACGTTCTCCATTGAGAACCAAGAGCGATGGCAGGGTGATTATATTGTCCCCCGAAGAAGGCACGGGCTTCTGGCCAAGTGGCTTGAGCTTCGGAATCCTCCACACCACTGTCTCCTCGTGATTCAGCAAAAGAACTGTATCTGATGTCAAGACGATGTTCTTTATCCACCACAACGTCAGTCTCGCCGAAAATAAGTCTCGAGTGGAGGGGCTTACGTTACGGAAGTGCCTCTGTGTGTCCCATTCGGCCCATAGCCCATTTACAAAATCCCATACTTTCACTGTCCTTCCGTCCAAGAACACTATTCGATCCCCTGCAAGGCGGTGTGAGAATGTCGGAGCCACTGAGTTCGTCCCAAGCGTCGCGATTTCGATAAATTTGGGTTGAAAGTTAAGGGGCCAGATTTCATAAACCACGAATTGCTTCTGTTTATTCCTTTCGGAACGGGACGGAATGCACATCAGCCCGTGCATTCAACAATTACGGATAACGGGAATACCCACGTTATGTTGTACCTCGGGTAGGACACTACCGACACACGCATCCCCATGCCGTCCCTCGTAGGTTGTGCCGAGAACGTGATATTATATGGCTGGCCCATGTCAACCGACGCGAGTGGCTGTTTTGTCCCAGCTATCATGTTGTTCGCCGGTCCGCCCCGGGCTGGCTCCAAATCCCACAATTGCAATTCAAACAGAGTCAACAGCAACAAAAACCGTCCTCCGGGCACGAGGAACACTTTCTGCACATCCAAGGCGGCCGGCAACTGGAGACTAATGGGGCGTTGGTCGGGTATTCGAAATTCCTGCAGGTCCTCGGCATGTGCTTCAGGGTTCGGATCCCGCATTCGTCGATGATGCTGTATACGCAGGAAAGACATCCATTTCGCAGGTGCCGTCGCCACCCGCGATAAAGCTGCGGTTGACATTTGATCGAGTTGAAATGTGGGGAGGAAAACATGATTGGATGCGCAAATATCCTCGAGGGCCTTGATCCATACTATGCGTTGTTGACTCGCGTCGTAAAGGGCACGGCAAGTCTATAAAATGTTTGAATTGTAGGAGAGGAGTTTTGAAAAAGAGGGAGCCCACCTTGCGGAGAGTGATGAGGTCAAGGGGTTCCAGATAATCCATTAGGGCAATAAGGATATCGAGAGGGAGTGAGGTAAAATTAGATTGTGCATCAACTCTTTCGACCTCTTTCGCCATTCTGAAATGTGCAGTTGTGATATCAGTGTATCGAGAGGGGTATAAGGACCCAGCAGCGTGTCAGTAAGGTATAAAAGGAGTCCCAGTTGTGTAGTAAGGACAAATGACTGGAGCTAATCCACTCTCGCAAGGCACATTCCTATATATAATAGCCCATCAGAATACGTAAGGATGAGGCGCCTGGTGTCCTTATCTTTCCTGCCACTGAGTGAAGTGCCAGAACTCACCGCCCTCCATCTCTGCTGAGATTTGCCTATGTTAAGTACTTGAGATATGGCCCTAGCGGAGCCTACCATTACACGTGGCAAACTCGGGGCCTTCCACTTAAGCTGAACACACTTAGGTCCGTTATTTAAGAAGTTCGAGCTCGCTTTTTGACTCTTGTGCCGCGCCAGGTGGCACCCAAGCCACTGAAATTACATGAGACAGATACGAACGCCCGATAAGGGCCCCTTTTAAAGCTCGAATGCTATCCGCAACGATAAGGGTAACCTGAAGGTCACAACAATACGGCTTGTGGGTGGGTGTGGGAGTCAGCAGACACAAATACATATGGCAGTTTGCTGTGCTTGTGGAAATGGGCGATAAGAGTACTTCTAAGATAAGAGCTAATAGAGGGGAGTTATTTCAAGACAATTTCGGCCGCGCGAGAGCGCAACTGCACAGTTTTGATTGATGGAAGCACGGCAAAAGAAGGAATCACCTGTTGTGGCTGAGATGCACTATATTTTCTCGGGAGGGTGCCGCGATCCCTACATCCAAGCCGAGTGGCGGATAACATTAGTTACCCCACTTGGTCTCTACTTGTAGACTTGGCGAATTGACTCTTTGAGTCGGATGCGGAAGCCAATCCAATCCTCGCTCGAGTATAAATATTTCAAACGGTTTTCAAGTCTGCTGTTGGTTGTGGGAGATCGTTCCCAAGATCTTCGGTTAAAAACCAATGCTGGACCCTCTCTCAAAAAAAAACCGCCTCAAACCTTCTGGAAATTTATCGCCGGCAATTACGAACCCACCTGAGTGCTTGCTGGGCGCCGGCGTAGGTCGGGCGCAACGGTGACAGCCTTTATAGCCAGTGCCCATAACGCGCGGTAACCTCGACGTCCCCATAGTAATGCAACTTATAACTGATATCGAACCCAATTCATCCCTTGAGGGAAGTATCAACACGATACCAAAGATCACCTGTTATTACATCGACCCATACAAGGTTCTACCACACAAGCCACCGACAACTCCGATACCGCCAAGTAGCACATCACATCTATCTGCGATTCTGACACTGGTATGTTGATGACAGACAGGCTGTGATGGGGCCAAGAGGCAGCGAAAAAGCCCTTATCTCTTAGCGGCCGGTATATTTACAGCTGGCCGGGGGATGGCCGGGATCTAATGAACACCATGCAAGCAGTAGTCCGCGGCATACAAGGCAAGCTAGAAAACGCGACATCTGTTGGCTAACTGAACTGTATATTGCCCCAAGAAAAGAAAACTAAAACACGCAATACGGATCAGCTCCTACCAATTATACCACATACACTAAGTAGGGACTAGGCAAGAAAACGTGGCAGCGGAAAAAATAGTACACAAAGTACGATATGCGCAGGGCGTGGTAAAAGGTACTGTAACTATAGCTACAAGAACGGGGCGTCGCAGGATGTCTATAATCAAGAAAATGAAGACCAGATAAGTCTGAGAGGGTGGGGTCGACGCAAAGAAAGATCAAGGGATTCAAACGAAAAAGAAATACATCAGATTTTTGTGAGCATGATGCCAATCAGAACAAATATAATCGTCGTTGGGGGTGTGACGATACAATACGACCAAAATATCGTGCGGGAGATGAGTCGCTCAAAGGCATCCCCTGATGCAGCTTGAGTAATTTGGGCCAGTGTTAGCGCGGGAGGCGAAGCAACTAGCAGGACATTCGCCAACACGAAAACGGGACTATGGGGTGGACAATTCAGCACCGTGTGTACTGGAGCACGGAGGATAGACGTACTCTTGGAACACAGCATGGAAATCATATTTGGCTGACGCTACGATAAGTGGCATCAGAACCAAGGGCGTTATGATCATCCTCGACATAACTGAAATGACGACGGTCCATGATTCCCCTTGTTTTAATGCGTTTCGTTTTAAGGAAGCAGTAATATCCAGACTTCTCTGCCTTTTGAACAAGTTCTTTATAGCGCCTATGGGAGCTGTTTCTGACAAATTGGGGGAAGTTGCGGTGACAGGCGGAACGCTAGCAGTAGCGTTCGTGCACTCTGGTGGACTTGGATAGAAATAAGCTCCAAGCACGATGAGGGTGATCGGAATGGAGCATTTCCCAGCGGAGGAGATCGCGCCTTTTATCGGTTGGGCGTGGAACTGTAGCCAGTGTTGAAGGGGAGGTATACAGGCGACAATTAGAGATGCCAGGGCGGCCCATAGTGGAACAGTCATGAAGTCGTTTAAGGCGACCCAAACGTACTGGATAAGCCTTCCAATCCGCTTGAGGATATTTGATGAGCTTGCCCCCTGATGATGGGTAGACACCTCCGTATTTCCGCTATTATTATCGGGGGGAATTTCTGTGGAGGGAATGGTGTAATACCAATCGAGATTGGAGCGAGACCTATTCGGCGAGTTTGGGAAAGAACTGTAGAAAGTTGTATGTCGGCGAAGAGGAAGAAATGGTGGATTAGGACTAGGGCGAATGTCTGTGATGCGGCCATCTTGGGGCTGGTCATCGAGGATTGTTGAAGCGCTTGTTGAGGCGCTTGTCGATGTCGCTGGTTGGGACTCCAGTTCTTCGTCTTCACGATGGAATTCGCTGAGAAGCGGTGTGCGCTCGTCCACCACGGCAACCTCGGGGTCGGCTTGAGAGAGAAGCCTGACACCGTAACTCCACCGAAGCTGATTGGGTAGATTTAAATGTCGCTGACATGGGAGAAGCGGGGAGGCGTACCACCATGCCTAATGTGCTGTACATAACCAAATATGTCAAGGCGCGACCGAGCATTGCGTTCTTGTTGTCGTCTTTACCCCATTTAAGACCTGGGATTGTAAAAACAAGACTCTGCATAAGTGCTATTGGAAGCGAATTTGAATTCATGAACATGGCCGCAGCCATGGCAAAGCTCCTGCAGGAAACGAGCAATGCTATCAGATCTGGGATAATATAGTAACAGAATAAAATACCTTTGAGATCGTTTCAATCGGAAAAGTGTTCCTAGTACAAAGGCAACAGCGCCTGAGACGGCTGTTACTATGATAAAAAAGATAGGGATGACCCATAGCTCGCTTAGTTTTTCTAAAGGATCACATCAGCGGATGAGGTTATGATAACAGCGATAAAGTCCACAAACCAGGGGTCAGGAAAAATGCGACCTTGGAAAACAGCAGTGCTGGGGTGAAAAGCGAGACATTGAGACGGTTTAGTTGCTTGAGTGATGGTGTCAGCGACGTTCATTGACGTGTAGTGGTAGAGATTGACGCGTACTCTCTGTGTCTTCTTGTCAAGAATGCCACGGCCTGCAAGAATATATCCTGCAAGACATAGTATAAAGACCTCTAAGATAGACTACGTGGTTACGAGGGACCAAGCATCAGGGAACGGTATGTCGCAAACGCGTTGATGATGCTCACGGTGAATACGACCAGGAGAAGAGAGCCAAATGGAGCACTTGCGTCAAGTGCAGAACTAAGCATACAGAGTGTGATGAGGTGGTGGTAGGGGGCTGGGGGTAAGGCTGGAGTCGTGTTGTTTAAGAGGCAGTGGATAATTGGCACCCATCGGAGAATCATTTACGGACATGTGTGTCATTTATGGAACAGCCCGGCCTGTATCGAGACCGCACCGCCACTTTATCCGCTGGGAAATACGGATGTCACGGCTTTTGTAACGCTCTTGGCGCTCTGATAACATTGGGATGCTTGGTCTACCCACACTGCCCTGGCCAAGACTCGATTTTGCGTAATCGAAGACTGGTGTTGCCATCCATGAACTCGGTTGAAGCCAGCCTGTTTCATTTCTGGTGGATCACCGTGATCCCATCAGGCTCCAAGGATCGAATCCAGAGATGACATCGTCCTGACGTCTGCAGTGTGAAACCACCATGGCCTGGCGTTGCACCGGGAGAACTAACACTGAACTCATCACCAACATGGCGAAGAACGGAATATTTCATTCTGACCGTGTCGCCAAAGTCAGTTTGGCCCCATCCTAACGACGGCTACTGATTCCCAGCTTAGGCAATGGCGAGCGTTGATAGGGCCAATTTTGTACTCAACAAAGCTGATGCGTACGACGACTCACCTCAGTTGAGTCTCACTTAAGCTGCTCAACATACTTTTCTTGTACTTATGCACCCCAGATCCATTGACCATGGCGCTACCATCAGTGCGCCGCACATGGTTCGCTGCTGCGTTCCTACCACACCGCGGAGAGAACATGTCGGCTGACGTGCACTATCTTCTATAGCATGCTTATGCTGCAGAACACCTGCTTCCTTTGCTCCACCCGGGAGCTAAGGTCCTTGATGTAGGTAGCGGATCCGGCTATCTTGCTGCCGTCTTCCACCATCTAGTCGGCCCTACCGGTAAAGTCATCGGTATTGATCACATCCCCGAGCTTGTTGATTGGTCCATCAACAAYTTAACGCAAGATGGGCTTGGCGGAGCCCTGGAGAAGAAGCAAATCGAGGTCGTGGTTGGAGATGGAAGGAAAGGCTATCCAAGTGGTGGTCAGTATAGGGAAACACTCGAGTTCACTTTGGCGCTCACCGCTCTTGGCTCAGGTCCCTATGACGCAATTCACGTTGGCGCAGCGGCACCCACACTGCCTCCTGAGCTCGTCGATCAACTTGCGTCACCCGGCAGAATGTTTATACCGGTCGGAACATTTGCACAGTATATCGAACAAATCGATAAGGATGAGAACGGGACAGTCACATCGAAGCGTATCATGGGAGTTACAGTGAGTAAATTAACTTGAACCTTCACTTCTGAGCGCCTAAACCCCACAGTACGTTCCGTTGACAGATAAGTCTCGGCAAAAGAGGTCCTGAGCACGAACGAAGCTGTGAAGCGGCTAGTAATTACTCTGCCAATTCCCAGTCAGCTAGATGCTCGAGTGTGTTCATTTTCAACAGAAAAACACGGATTACAGTTTTACTAGCGCGACAAATAAATCCCTTGGAGCGAAGGCGTTCAGACATTGACTGCGCATTGGGGCTGTCGCAGCTGGCCGCTACGGTGCGAGCCAAAATCTGGTCTCAGTCCGAGTTAAGGCAAGTATTACAGAAGCAACTTATCGGGTGTCAGCTCCGCTACCCCTCATACCCCACAAGATGCTCATATAAGTTCGGGCCTCAGGTCTCAGGGTCTACTCACCCCAGACAGGGAGCTGATGTTGTGCACTAACAAGGAGTAATATTATTGCGCAAGTGTTTAATCCCCTAGCCCTGGGCCTTGTCGGATGCCATTGCTTCAAAGGCTCGGCATTGCTCGTCCAGCCCCCTTCCCCAACGCACTTCCCTCACGTTATGTTAGGCTTAGCACTAATAACTTTCCCAAATTCCAAGAAGCGGGCTTCCCCAGGAAGCCTGATCTCTCCCCGGATTCCAGTTTGGTGATGATGGAGTAATGTGCCCACTGTTTGAAAGGAATCCCTAGAACCATGAATGAATACTGTCCACCACTGTCTAGAAAATAACACACCGAAGCCGACTGTCTCTCGGCCGTGGGGACGACCTGACAGGATAAGCTGAGGTACGGTAACACAGGATCAATGATCGATTACATGGTGGCCGCGGAAATGCTGTCATGCTGCGCCCGCGGTTTTTGTGAATCTCCATTTACCTAACCTACACAAGGCTGTATAATTTCCTCAGGAAATATCGTTCAGTGTTGTATCCAGCCTCGACTACTTAATGTGATTGATGGCCGGGGCTCTTTTAACGTCTATACCCATTGGTTTGTGCACGGTCGTACGCCTACTAGAAAATTGGAACCCTGATGCATTGCGGGGAACGTATCATGATTACAGAGTCGACTATCACATTAATTCGCTCTAGGGAAATAAACTTAAGACTGTGCTTTAGAGATGTACTACACTCGGGAAAGAATGGCAGAGGCCTGTCAATGGCCTTTCCGATTCTGAGATATTTGTTTATTCTTCGTTTCAAGTCCCCCCACGAGGCTTGGAGGAGCTTGTTGTGTCTTTACTGTACGCAAGGGGCGACAGCCCCTTCTGGGATATGTATACGGAAACGCCTCTCCACCGAAATTGTCCATTAATCGATATCGATAGCTCTGACGGCAGAGAATCAAAAAAAGGGTTCTGGAGATTTGATGGTCAGGGAGTATCATTGAAATCATCTGTCTATTGTGAGCATGCCGTTTGAAGCCCGAAAAGCTAGTCCCTCGCGCACTTGACTTGGCAGGATTCATTCTGGAAGATCATATGTAGACATGGGTTCGTGCTTCGGCCGTATTATGATTTTATGAGTGGGGTCACGAGATTCTCCCAGTAGCTACCGGTGGTGTGAAGTAAACCATTCCATAGGTGTCACAGCATAAATGGGGGCAGTGGATAGCTAGCGAGAGCAAGCGCGGGATGGATGAGTGGGGAAGTCAAGAGCAGCCTTGAGTGATATATCTCGGCTATCCTACTTAGATTAATACCCAGACAATGAGATATTTATAGTTGCTAAGATAACATGACCATGACTTATGGTATGTGGGGCATCGGGATGTATGTTTCGGCAGCAGGGCCACCTGTATAAAATCTTAGTATCGAGGGCAGAGCGACAGTAATCTCCTCGCACGCACTAATGTCTACATCTGAACTCGAGAGCCTCCAAAACACCCTTAACGAAGCCCTGGATGCTTACAGGGCAGAAATTGCAGCTCAGAAATTTCCTGAACCCTCGTTGAATACTTCCAAGCTCCACCCAGCGGATGGCCTCTCTTACCTTCCTACCCCAGTTATGTTCGAGGCTCGCCGTGCAGCTCTTGCGTGCCTGGTATGTAACAAGTCTTTATATTGAGATAGTGGGCGGCCAATTACCTGCTGTAGGGTCTTATCACATCACTCATTCGGGCACCCTACGATGCGATCGCTGTTCAAGGTGGCTGGGGTAGCCTTGAGCCCGCCTGCATACGCCTTGCCGCGGAGCTTGACTTGGCGACCATCATTGGGGACTCGGAAGACGGCGTCAGCCTTGCTGAACTCTCAGAAAGGACTGGCGTTGATGCGCCGAGGCTTGGTACGTTTATAAGTGTAATAATAGCCTGATGATGCTCCTAATTGATTCGCACGTCTCTATCAAGGACGAGTGCTTCGCTGCTTGATTACCATAGGGTGGTTCCGCGAGCCTCGTTTAGGTTGCTTCGCAAATAATCGTCTGAGCCACATCATCAAAAATGATCAACCTGGCTTCCACATGGCTACTCACATGTGAGTATCAAAAGGAGCTGAAGCACACCACTACACTGACTTCTTTCGAAATCAGGAATTACGTGTTTAGCAAGACTGCTGTTTATTTCCCCGAAATGATCAACCACCCGGATCCGGAATTCCGCAAGAAGTCGGATCCGTTCCATACAGCCTTCCAACTGGCGTACAACACTGGTCTGCCATTTCTCGGTCCGAAGAGCTGGTGCTCTCAAGAACCGGAAGAAGCCACGAAGTTCGCCCTTGCGTAAGTCACATAGTCCAGAATTAATTTCAGGAGCAGGAACTAGTCAAGTGTCCATAGAATGGGAGGTGTAGGCCCTTCCTCCGACCCTGGTGTTGCAGCTGATTTTCCATGGGTCGATATTTGCAAGGGCAAGGATGCCCTTGTTGATGTCGGTGGTGGACAAGGCACTCTATGCTGTTCCCTCGCGCTGAAGTATGCACTTTTTTTTTATGAGGCACATTATAAATCAGCTTGAGCTTGAAATTCCGGATAGATACCCAGAAATCAAACAATTTGTCATTCAAGACCTGATCAATTGTCGAGCGGCGGCCGAAGCAAACATCAAGTCGAAGAACCTCTCTGGCAGGGTCGTCTTCGAGGTTCATGACTTCTTCACCCCTCAGCAGCGCAGGGGCAAAAATGTATTCGTTTTGCAAAGAGGTGTGTAGGCCTGGAAATATCTCTACACACGATTTCAATTGGGTTTTCAGTTCTTCACGATTGGGACACTGAAGATGGTTTGCCCAGTGACCAATATTCTCGCGCTGTTTCTTCTAACTTTTTCACCTAGGTGCCAAATTGCTACGCTGTATTCGCGATGTTCTCAATGAGGATGTGAGGTTTCCATTATTGCTTGCAGAGGATCCATATTCAATGAAGGGATAGAGTAGCCTTTTGATCATTGAGTCATTGATTGGACCCGGAATCGTTTCTGGCACCGGACCTTCACTCAAAGAATCTCTCTCAAAGCTCGACCCAAATATATATTCGACCGTTCCTCCTCCCCCATTCATTCCAGTGAACTTTGGCGAGGCGTGTCGCTATTCAACCTCGCTTAGTGTGGGGATGACCGCCGTCTGTGGTGGTGAGTCAGCGCAGTGCACCAATTCATCTCTTGTAACCTTCGTTTAAAGCTTTCGAACGCACTCTACCGGAGATGGAAGAGATGGTTTCTTTGGCCGGCCTCAAGATTAAGAAGGTTCATGCCACGCGGTTAGTTTGGGTTGTCTTAAGCCTGAATTTATAAATGCTCATATATGAACTAATTCCTAGTGGGTGGCCTTCGATTATCGAAGTTGCACCTGCTTGAGTTTTCCGTTCAGCCAGACCCGCATGCCACATGTCTCTCCCGAAATTATATTTTCCTGGATGATCACACGGCCTGTACCGAGTATCGACCACTTACCCAGGGGCGTTTCACGATAGGCTCGGGACCAAATCAATTTCGGAAAAATATATTTCAATATACACATACATACGCACCCTCTGTTTCGTTTAATAAAGATTCGAAGATTTCAGCTTGGAACTGTGCTCAATTTCCATGCTCCGCGATCATTTACCAAATACACCAACTTAGCCGCTGCCCTCACCCCAGCTTAGGCGACGTCTGGAGAAATTTCGGATTGGCCCATTGTCCCGTACTTCACTCAATGAGTGATTCACTTGGTTGGTACGCGGGGCCTCCAGCACAATGCTTTATGGCGCTATGTTGTCATAGTGGCTGGGACGCTCATCACACAGCCACATCACAGCAGTTCTTTCTTTACCACCAGCTGAGAGAGAGCAGCAATCCCTCTAATATTACTTTCCTGCTTATCGAAGACCTATTTTCCCTGTGTGGTTCATTGTAAGTACCTCAGATCTCATCTGAACCTGCTGCAGATCGGACTAATGGTCCTCTCTCGTTCTCTCGGCCATGCTGGCGTTGCCTAGTTTGCGACGTGTAAAAAGTTATGGATCGTAACCTCTCTAAATCTGGGCAGGAGCAAGAATTAGCTGGAGTGAGAGGATTTGCCAGTGCTTGGGTTACATCATTTAGCCAATTTGAGCGTACGGGAGCACTTGGCGACCTGGAGACCGCGATCGGGAATATTCAGCGGGCACTATCGCTCATCCCATATGGACATCCCGACAAACCGATGTACCTCAATAACCTCGGTACTTCCTTTGGGAATCGATTTGAGTGCATAGGGATGCTGAGTGACCTCGAGGAGGCCATTAAGATCCAGCAGGAGGCAGTGTCCCTCACTCCTGATGGTCATACCGACAAACCAATGTACCTCAGCAACCTTGGAAATTTATTCGAGAGTAGATTCGGGCGCACAGGGGTGTTGCGTGACATCGAGGAGGCCATAAAGAATCAACAGGAGGCCGTATCCCTCACTCCTGATGGTCATGCAGACAAACCAGGGTACCTCAACAACCTCGGGACTTCCTTTGATAGCCAATTTTGGCGCACAGGGCTGCTAAGTGACCTCGAGGAGGCCATCGGAAGTCAACAGGAGGCCGTTTCCCTCACTCCCGATGGTCATGCCGATAAACCAATATACCTCAGTAACCTCGGGGTTTCTTTCCAGCGTCGATTTGGACGCACAGGCCTGTTGAGTGACCTGGAGGAGGCCATCAAAATCCAACAGCAGGCCGTATCCCTCACTCCCAAGGGCCATCCCAGTAAATCACGGCATCTCATCAACCTCGGGATTTCCTTCGAGGCTCGATTTCAGCGCACAGGGCTACTGGGCGACATCGAGAAGGCCATCAAGAACCAACAAGAGGCCGTGTCTCTCACCCTTGATGGCCACGCCGACAAGCCACGATTCCTCAATAGCCTCGGTCATTCCTTTGCGAGTCGATTCGAGCGCACAGGACTGCTGAATGACCTCGAGGAGGCCATCAAGAACCAACGGGAGACCGTGTTGCTTACTCCTGATGATCATGCCGACAAACCAATATCTCTCAACAACCTCGGGATTTCCCTTAGGAGTAGATTCGGGCGCACGGGGATGCTGAGTGATATTGAGTCAGCCATCGAGAATACAAAAAAGGCGGTATCACTCGCTCCTGACGGTCACGCCAACAAACCAATGTATCTTGACAACCTTGGAGCTTCCTTCGCGAGTCTATTTGGGCGCACAGGGTTATTGAGCGACCTCGAAGAAGCTATCAAGAATGAACAGGAGGCCGTGTCGCTCACGCCTGATGATCATGCAGACAAACCGGGGCGTCTCAACAACCTCGGGGTTTCCTTTGAGAGTCGATTTGGGCGCACAGGGATGCTGAGCGACCTAGAAGCGGCCATCAAGAACAAACAGCAGGCCGTGTCACTCACTCCAGATGGCTATGCAGACAAGCCAATTTACCTCTGTAACCTCGGGATTTCCTTTGCCAGTCGATTTAGGTGCACAGGGACGCCGAGTGACCTCGAGGAGGCCATCAAGAATAAACAAGAGGCCGTATCGCTCACTCCTGACGGTCATCCCCAAAAGCCAGGGTGTCTCGACAGCCTCGCAGTGTCCCTCCAGAGTCAATTTCATCACACTGGGTCGCCAAACAGTTTGGACGAGGCAATTTCAAATTTTCAACTAGCTGCATCTTCCAATGTCGGCCCTGTATTGATCCGATGCCATGCATCCCGACAGTGGGCTCGCTTAGAAGCCGAACGGAACCCTCCTTCTGCCTTAGTCGCATATCACCAAGCCATCAATCTCCTCCCAAAAGTCGCTTGGATTGGAGATCCCATCGCTACACGTCATTCACAGCTTACCGACCTCGGTGATGTTCCGAGAGAGGCTGCTGCATTCGCCATTGATGCTGGCCATGCAGACCTTGCACTCGAGTGGCTTGAACAAGGACGCTCGGTTGTTTGGAATCAACTACTTCACCTCCGAACTTCGGTTGACCACCTCCGTCAAGCCCACCCAGACCTTTGCGCCGAATTCACACGTATCTCAAATGAGCTCCAAACTGCAGCCACTCGAGGGCACAACCCAAACATGTCCGTTAATGTCAAGAATCCTATCTCACTTGAAGAAGAAATCCAACATCATCATCGTCTCGCGGAGAAGTGGGATTTGCTCGTGGAGCAGATTCGTTCGCTTCCGAACTTTCAGGACTTCCTTCTTCCAAAGAAAGTCTCCGCTCTCAAGGACGCTGCAGGCTCAGGTCCTGTGGTTGTCATCAATGTCCACCGGCGCCGTTGTGACGCCTTGATACTTGACCGAGGGAGAGACCAGGTGCTCCATATTCCACTGGAGAAGCTTAGTTATGATGACGTGATTAAGATGTCGGAGATTTTCAAGGAAGACCTTGTTGACCACAGCTATCGTGGCAGTACAGCCAAAGGAGGGAGTGCACGTCTCGCAGGAATTCTATCAAAACTTTACTCGCACGTTGTTCATCCGATTCTGAAAGGCCTGGGCTTGACAGTAAGGGCGATTCGTTATCTCACAAAGCGCTCACTGACATCACTTGCAGACGGCTGCTGGACATAGTCCTTCAAATCTTCCCCGTATTTGGTGGTGCCCAACCGGTCCCCTCACCTTCCTTCCACTCCATGCTGCCTGTCGCGAGATTAATGCTACAATGGACGGGACGTTTACCCATGTTGTCTCGTCATACACCCCGACAGTCAATGCTTTGCTCGAGGCACGAGCAGCGAAACAACAGCCATTCAAGCAAATCCTTGGTATTGCTATGACAGATACTCCAGGTCACCCTTCACTCCCCGATGCCGAAACAGAAATAGCGAATATAGGGAAGGTGTTTTCCGGCCGGAGGTGTGAAATATTCCGCAACGAGCAGGCGACCGGAGAACATGTGTTGACCGGCATGGAAACCAGCAGCTGGATTCATCTCGCATGTCACGCTGTTCAGGACGAGCAAGAGCCCACGCAGAGCGGTTTCTGGCTCCATGATCGACGTCTGACGATCATGGACATTGTCGCCAAGCCATTTAGTTACGCTGATTTTGCGTTCTTGTCTGCTTGTCAGACAGCTACCGGGGATGAAAAGGCGTCGGATGAGGCGGTACATATAACCGGTGCAATGTTGGGGGCAGGGTATCGGAGCGTGATTGGGACGATGTGGGCGATACCCGACGAGGCGGCTCCAAGAGTTGGCACAAGGGTGTATGAGATGCTTCTATCTGGAGGAGAACCGGATAGTGAACTAGCAGCGCGAGCGCTGCATGAGGCTATGAGAGAGGTACGAGAGTCGAGTCATGATTTATATAATTGCTGGGTGCCTTTTGTACATTATGGTGCATGATGTATGTTAACGCGATCCCTACTTTATTACCATTGGATTGGCAAGGGCAAAGCCGCCAAGGCAACGACCATCACAGAGTTTACATTAACACCTCCTCTACTACTACCTCGCTTTCATCAGCATCATCACTGCCAGCCACCTTAAGCTGACACCCTCGCTCATGTATATCCCATGTCCATTATCCCGTACTTAAATCACAGCTCACAAATTAATTGGTGCACAAAATCAGGGAATATACGATACCAAATGAAGAAATGTAAAACGTACAGCTAACTTCTGATCCGAGCAGCCTTGTCCCCACAAACTGGTCCTCAGGCTACGTATGTACCGTCTGGTAAAAGTATCACGTAAAAGAGATGAAGATCTACACCTGGGAAGACGGAGTCTTGAGAGGGGCGCCGAATGGCTTCCAAGCTAATACACCAATAACAATGAAGCATAACCGTTCACCCTGCGGATGCAATCCATCCTTGTGTCCAGGATTTCATTCTCCGCGCCAACAGACGGCTCGGACCTGTGTATTGGTGTTTCTCCAACGACGGTGTAGAACTTGGGGTCGCGGTTGGAATGTATCGGGGGAGGTTCGGGCGAGCTCTCACCGTCAGGGTTATAGTCCCTGTGGACTTTGTTCTCCCGTCGTTCGTTCTGCAAATTCCAGAGGGTTTTCGTGTGTCGCCATCTCATTGTACTGCATACAGTCTTGTCTTGCATAGACGTGGTTCGACGTAGCCGGTACCTCTTATGCCTCAGGCTCAGTGTGAGACACATTTTTGACACTTAGACCAACTTTGATGTTGTGCCCCTAGACATAGTCAAGACCCAATTTCCCGATATAACTAGGGTAGATGGAGTAACACCCTGAAATTCATTGCGGACGGGCTATCCGTGATATGTGTAGGAGCAATAATGGTCAAGATAGGTCACAGAGGGCAGCGGAGCGAAGATAGGAGAAAAGTGAGTCTCCATTGATAAGCTGATAACAAGTCGTGCAGGGTTGAGTCGACATGAGTTGGTAAGTCCAGGGAAACTGGGTGGGCATTTCTTCTACAAGTTGGAATGTCTAAACCCTTCCAAGGCCTGACCGATGCGTGCATTCTTGAGCTCCATAAAGATGATTGAATGAAAGGATGATGAGTGAGTGAAACTACGCCCTTGTTATCGTTATCTAACATATATACCGGTGGCTATTCACAAAAGGCAATTTCATGTGACCCGCTCAAAGGCCTAGATTTTATCACATGCGAAACTGGGGGAGGCTGGCTTTTGATAAATAGGCCATCAGGTCTGCCCGTCTTATTGCCAACAGGCTTCCCCTCCCCTTCACACAACAGCCATGTCCACAACAACAGAAACGCAGACCGCCCAGTCTCCTCCGCAGCTCACTATCCTGACGCGAGTTGCATCTATCCCGCTGATTTCCTCGTCATTCGAGACCTTGGACCAGGCCTTATCTTCCAATCCCTACACTCGCTCGTCATACGATACTGCTAAAGGGTTGTCTTCGACTGCATACAAGTACACGGAACCGATTCAGATCCATTTAGCTCCTCTGATCAACCGGGCGGACGGATACGCCAACAAGGCTGTCGATGTAGTCCAATCTCGTTATCCGTATCCCTTCGAAGCCAAGCCCGAGGAGGTATCGGAGTACGTTCGCGAACGTCGTCAGAGCGCCACGGAATATGTTCATCACTCCATTGATGAAAAGGTAAAAAACCCGGCTATCAATGTCGCTACTGGGATCGATCACGTATGTTTTGGTTCCCCCTTCTTTGGATGGTTATTCTGATGGTTTTATCCTTCCAGCGCTTCGCGCCTATCATCGACTACTTTCAAGTTGCAGTTGATCGTATGAGGAATTCTGATGAAGCCGGACCATCCGCTCCAGATACCAAATACCAGTATCAACGGGCTATTGCGCTTACCAGGCAGCTGTATAACCTTTCGAACGAACAACTCAGGGCCTTCCATTCTCACTCTGTTGTCCTGTAAGTTTTGTCTCCACTTATTGGTCTGCCAATCGCTGACGTACTCATAGGCAGCGTGCTACGGAGACCGCTAACTCTATCTCTGCCCTCGCAACCACTTCTTTGAGTAATGCACAAACTCGGGTACACCAGCTATCGGACAACATGATCACGGAGCTGCAGAAACTCCAGACGTCAACCGCTTCCCTCTCCGCTTCTCTTCAATCTACGGCTGCCACTACTGTTCACAATTCTGCCACTCAGATTCAGGCTCGCATCCCGTCTCATGTCCAGCAGGCCTTTACAGACCTCCATGATGCGCTCTCGACTGCGGGCACCGATCTTTCCAACACGCTCACCGCCAAAGATGTTCCTCTACAGGAAAAAATTAGCAAATTTACATCCGAGGTACAGGAGCGCATAGTCCCACTGTTAGGAAATTTTGCCAAGGTACTCGGCGATGCACTTTACCCTAAATCTGGCAACACTACACCTGCCAACGGGACACCCGGGAAAACCTGAGGCGCACGGGTATGAGAGCCTACAGTACATGAGTGGAATTTTATGCAGAAATGATTCGGTCTGCGCCAGTTTATCGGTCATCGGGCTGGATCCTTTTTTTTTTTTTTTTCCTTCCCTTCTCTAAAATAGACATATTCTTTTGTATATCATGACCTGCACATTGGGCACGTTCTTTTCTCAATCCTTAGATTTGGTTTTCATTAGACTTGTGTATCTACACCAAATTCATTCTTGGGCCTCGCAGAAACGCAAAACATTACCGACCTGAGATAACACATATGGTTGCAGATTGATCATACGTCATTCAGAGGAATGATGACGTCAATAGTCCGTCAGCGCTTCGGTTCTGCAAATCGCCATGTCGTCAGTTTCTGAACTCGACTTTTCCCACAGGCCAAGCTGAGAGAGGAAGAAGAAGAGGTGTGGATGTATGCTGTTAAAATTCAAAATCTTCAGCGAGGGTTTGGATCGTTCTATGAGAAGTGAGAGCTGTATAATACTGTACATATTGGGGTTAATAATCAAGTCAGGATTTGGTCATTTCGGATCTCAGTAAAGATCAGAAGATCGTTTGACATTTTTGGTAGGCTTAAGGAGGGATGAAATTGTGACAGCGCCATGAGCTATGTTCACGGTGAGAAAAAAAAAAGAAGTATATGGTAGGTGGCTTTCCGGACAACAAGGCTCGCGATTAATCCAGAACAAGAGGCGCAAATATCCTATCCAGATTGTGATCGAGTGACTCTGGTTATTCGAGAGTAAGAATGAAGTATCATTTTGACTCGTAACAAATGTGGAACAGATTTTTCTGGGTCTAAGTAAATAAATAATAAAAGACAACCTTCGATCATCAGAACAAAACCCATAACACTAGGGCAACCATAACACGAGCACAACACGTCCCCCGCATATTCCCACAAACCCACACCACAATCACAATCACGGACCCACGTTCCACAAGACAAATGGACTCTCGGGAAAAGGAGATAGAGAGGAGAGAGAGAGAGAGAGAGAGAGGCGGAACCATAAGAAAGATCCGAACGCCCCCACATTTCACGGCCTGCTGCTAGTATTCAACCCAGGTACAAACGCACCCAGGGTCTTAACCCGTTTGGTCAGTCCAGCCGCTACTGCCACGGCCAAAGCCAAAAGAAACCATTTTCCCCACCATTTTGTAGACTGGGCCGGGATCTTGGGAGGACCCGTGGGCCTGGGGGGAAGAGCGCCGACAAGCCGCGAGGCAGCTTTGATGGACTTGTCCTGATTTTGTGTGTGTGTGTATACATGAGGCAAAAAAGGCGGTCATAGGTTGGGTGTGGTTAGTTAAGCTTGTTTTGTCAGAATGGAAAAGTGGGGAGATGACATACGGTGTACGGCGGGAAACGGAACCCAATGATCTTGTCGAGCCTATGCGCAGTTATTTAAGGACATGTAAACTTGGGGGTTCTATATCGGAAAGGGAACTCACCATCCCGGCGAATCAATGGAAGACCTCAAGTGGGTGAACATGTCGAAGGAATACTTGCCAGTGTGCTGGCCATCTTTTCAATCACGAAGCGCAATGAGTTGATTGATCAAGGATGGGCACATCAAGATAGGGGGGGCAGGCTTACGTCCACTAGGTCCGATACCACCGAAAGGAAGGCCATCAACTAACGGGACTATGAGCTCGTGCTTCCCAAAGGAGTGGAGAGAACTCACCACCAGGGTGAAGGGTAACTTCGTTAGCGATAGCGCCTCCCGATTGCGTCCTGCTGAAAACTGGTGTTTTTGCGCATATAGTGAGCATGTGACCGCCCAACAGGATGTTAAAATGTTACCTTTCTTCTTGTATTCGTCATCCTGCGAGAAGACATACAAGGCCAGAGGGTGATCACGAGCATTAACAAAAGCAATGGCTTCTTCGACATCCTTGACTGGGACAATAGGGAGGACGGGACCAAATATTTCCCTGCAAGTCACCCGACATTCAATCAACCTCCGAGCGATATACACATAGTGAAAGAAGGGGGGATACGTACTCCCTCATCAACGAATCATCCCCATTTACATCCTTAACCACAGTAGGTGCGATAAACTTGGTTGTTTCATCTGTTTCACCACCAAATGCGACAGTCCCTTTGGTGTTATCCAAGAGACCCTTGACGCGTTGGAAAGCTTGAGATGTGATCATACGCGAGGTAGCACCCGGTGCCGCAGCCGATTCAGGATAAAATTTGTCCGCACTATGAAAGATGATGAGATCTGGTGCTCCCCGCGCATATATATAGATACAAATCAGATACATACACTTCCTTGAGAGTGTTGACAAACTTGTCTTGGATGTCTTTTGGAACGAGGACATAATCCGGGGCGACACAAGTCTGGCCGGCATTGACGACCTTACCCCAGAGTATCCTCCTTGCGGCCATTTCGAGATCACAATTGGGATCAATAAACACGGGCGACTTGCCTTGGGGAACAAAAATCAGGAACAGGGGGTCGTGGTGAGGGGGAAATTGAAGTCATGAACTGCCTTGCGACATACCTCCCAGTTCCAGCGAGACGGGAGTGAGATGTTTAGCGGCAGCGGTCGCCACAATGCGACCGACGCGTCCACTACCTGTATATAGAACTATGAAACAGCCACGGTTAGTTAGCGGGTATCTTGCTTCTAGATGGGGACAGCGGGGGCGTACTATGATCCCAAGGCAATTCCAGCAATCTGGTGGTTTCAGGGATAGCACCGTTCACGACGGTGTAGAGCTCAGGGTCGAGGTACTTGGGAAAAAGTTCCGCAAAAAGGGCACTGACATGATGTGTCGACTCGGAAGGCTTTAGAACCACAGCGTTGCCTGCTGCAATGGCGCCAACCTGAAAGAGAAGCGTAAGTAAACACAAGTATGCGAAGCCAAAACGGATAGCAAAACACACCAAAGGAGTGATACACAACCACACTGGATAGTTGAACGGGCAGATGAGAAGAACGACACCCTTGGGTTCTTTGTATATCACGGGCCGCATTGGCGCAGCGGTGAGAGAGAAGGGAGGTTTCTCTGGTTTGGCCCATTTGCCGACATCAGCCCAAGCACGGAGGATTTCGCTCTGCGAAGCGCCAATTTCGAGGCTGATTGCGATRCGAGGAGTACAGGTGAACACGCGRCGACAGGACGAAACAGAAGGATAGGGACGCACAACTGACTCTCGAAACGTGGCCTTCCCAAGTCGGCGGCGAGAGCCTCTTCAAACCGCTTCTCGTTGTCTCTGATGAGATAGGCGAGCTGGAGGAGTTGGTACTTTCTGTACTCGACGGGTTTGGATTTCCCGGAGCGAAACGTGTTGCGAAGGGTGGTGTGGATCTACGGGAAGGAGGGGGACGTTAGTGAATCGAACATGATTGAGTGGGGCACATTCAGTTGAGAAGCAGGAGAGGTCGGTTGGGCATTAGACGCGGTGTTTCTGTTCCATTTGCGGACACCTCCAGACCCCGAACTGAACCAAGCACTTGCCTTCCCAATGTCCTCCAAAGACGTGTACTGAAGCTCAACCATCTTCAGAAATCCGTTTTATTGCTTGTGAGAGGGGATGGGGGGTGTTGGGAAAGGAGGAGAGGGTAAGTCAAAGTGGGAGTGAGGAATGTTTCGTATTTGGCAACTCTCCAACGGGGGGCGACGCTGCCCTAAGAAAAGGGTCGTCTGCGCGTGATTTTCGTCTTTGTAGGGATGACGAAGCTCAATGGCAAATAAGTACACCTTCCCAGGTCAAAATGTCCTGGGTGATTTGATGTACGACGGCCCCCGACGACTGGGGTTCGGGGATCCGGAATGGATCAGTTGCCGGATGGCATCTGATTCTGCCACGGGCTTTGCGGGGATACGGATGTCTGTTGGTGGGTCCCAGAAACGCGCMAATCTATCATAAATCAGGCCACTTGCGTGCCGCGCGAGGCTAATAAACTGTCCTTGATTCGTAACCTGGAAGCTAAGCCAGCAGACTCGGGTGAGCAGAGTAAGATAAGATAAGATAAGATGCCATACTCTCAAGATTGTTATCATCTTTGATAACATCCCTTGTCTCGAGGATCGACACCACCTGCTTGGTCAGTGACAAAGATGAAGTAAGATATGACTCGATTTGACTCCTCCCTCTTAAAAATATCAAGTACYCGCTYTTTTTTMYGCTGTTCCAAAGTTTTTTCCAATYTTCTTCTCATTGCTGATATCTCGTCCCGCGGTGTATCATGACTTCAAGCAAACCCATCAGTAGGCATCTAGAACCCCTGCAACCCATAAACGGAGTCCAGAACATTTTCTCATCATAGCCATCCAGCATTCGTCACAGGCAACGCTAACAAACTCCGCGAAGTCAAGGAGATCCTCTCAGACGGCGACCACCCAATCGAAATCACTTCCCAAAGTCTAGACAGTACGTCCCACATTCCCATCCGCCCGTCCTACTTCCCACAAAGACAACCCGTTAAAAAAATACCGCCACCACCTTCATTCCAGTTCCAGAAATCCAAGGAACAACCGAGGAAGTCGCACTCGCAAAGTGCAAACGCGCAGCCGAAATTGTAAACACCTCCTCACACCCTCATACAATCTCTGTTGTTCACATCCACCAACAGGTCGGCGGACCATGTATAACAGAAGATACCGCACTGGGATTCAAGGCCTTCAACGGTCTTCCCGGTCCTTATATCAAGTACTTCCTTAAAGAACTCGGTCATGCAGGCCTTAACAACCTCCTTATCGGTTTCCCAACCAAGGAAGCCGAGGCGATCTGCACATTTGCGTATTCAGCTGGACCAGGTAAGCCCATGCGCCATGCGTTTTTTTTTTAGTCATTGTTCTAACTTTCTCTCTCCACCTCCTTATTTTTGGGCTTTCTTGCGACGTTGTTGTCGTCGAACTAGGCACTCAGCCGATCATCTTCGAGGGACGGACAGAGGGGATGATTGTACCCGCAAGAGGGCCAGGGTATTTTGGCTGGGACGCTGTCTTTGAACCATTGGGAACCGGCTTGACGTGTGTTTCGCACCCGTTATTCCCTACTCATCCCTTTGACTTATTTTGATGATATAGGTATGCAGAAATGCCTTCGGAGCAGARAAACAAGCTCTCCCATCGATATAGAGCACTGGACAAACTACGAAAGTTTTTGCAGACCTTACCCTCGGAGTAGTTAGTGATAAGATTGCATACCACTATGTATATCCGACGTACACACCCCCTCGRGTCCACTAATTTCTCCGAATCTAATGATCCACTCATTCGAAGAGGGTTATTTCAGAAAGTCCGTTGTCGTCAAGTCATCAAAAATGCATTTCCTTAAATATCTACATGACATGTATGGTTTACGAGTGGTGGGGTGGTTGGAATCCCAAATGATTAACAGGGTAGTCGTCAAGCCTAAAAATACACAATACGAGCAGRTCCAAGGTTGAGTGGACACGCTGTAAAGAATAGCTCGGAGCACATGGGAACACCGAAGAGCAGACAGGTCCGATATTCGGCGGTAGAAGAGTATGGTTGTAAAGAAGGGGGGGAAGGGGGAAGGGGGAAGTGGAAGCACCAAGGGGTGGGAGGGGGGAGGTGTATAATCACACCGCAGAGATCGACACAACGCTAGAAACGACCCGTGTAGG
Organism: Lepiota subincarnata; assembly: GCA_023014305.1. Taxonomy (NCBI): domain Eukaryota; kingdom Fungi; phylum Basidiomycota; class Agaricomycetes; order Agaricales; family Agaricaceae; genus Lepiota; species Lepiota subincarnata. The sequence continues at coordinate 98,511 of JAECYV010000003.1, forward strand.
CCGCAAAGAGCGCCAAGCCGCTTCATCCACAACCTTGGCCGCATTCCGCCTCCTATCCGTACCAACAGCCCTACTCTGTCTCCGCTGTCCCGGCCGCTGTCTCATCTGCAGTGTCGGAGACGTAGGCGATTGTGTGTTGGGCTCGGTCTGAGCCTTTGCCCGAATCCGCTCCTGAATAGCATGATACTCCAGCCCTTTCCTCATCTTCCTACTCATAACAATCTCGGGTAACACTTGCTTGATCCTCTCCTTCTGCACATTCGATAATACTTTCACCTCGGGTTCGTGTGAGAGGTGAAGGAGTGTGGTGATGCTGTACACTCTCGGATGTGCTACTTGAACACCAAACTTTATCAGTATCTCATTTATTAGGGGGCGTGGGTGGTATTTACCTGATGAAGTTGAAGCATCGGACGGGGTGGGGGATGGTGACCGATGTGATGCCGTACTCTGATCGCTCAGTCCGCGTTTGTGGAGCGGAACGTACTTGGCCGCCGAGGTCGGCGACGGAGGAACCTGAGCAGCCGCAGCGGCATAGCTGGGGGAAGAAGCAGAGGTGTTGGAAGGCATGGAGTAGGAGTAGGAGTAGGAGTAGGAGGGGTCTAGCAAAATAGAGAGGCTAGGAGGTGCGAGAAGAAACCGTGAGGTCGGGAAAGGAATGAAGCAGACAGGCCTCTAAAATACGAAAACGGATGAAGAGATGAATACAGCATTCCGATGGCCATGGCGCTAGAAAGGGAAGGAACAATGACGGAGGAAGACGTGGCCCCCAACGTGGTGTGACTAATTGAGAAATTTCCCGAAGCATCCACAACCTTCTATCTGGCGGGGGGCTGTGTTTGCGCAGTGTACATTCCTCCCCACGGGCAAACTCCATATAGCGCACACACACAAAAAGGTGTAGTTGGGTAGGCCTGTTGCTTTGCAATGGATAGCTGTGTACTTCAGCAAAGGCCTAACTAACTGAGGGCTCCGGTAATGGAACACACCCTGAATAATCGAGTGCGCGCGCACTGCGCCGGTCAAGATTCACCTTTATGAGCTAATCATAATACCATAAGCGGCGATGTCACGCAAAAACCCACGCACGGAAGAACATCAGTGATTGCGTTTACAGTGTTACTGTACAGGGATCGGAACGGGTGGTGGGATGAAGCGACGAGTCAACGTAGATGACATGAGCTTGGTCATCCACTGATCCCCGCATTTCTTTGTCATCCTCGTAAAATTAAATCAAAATTCTTGTTACCTCCCCGGATGCCCCGCCACAATGCGAAAAAGAGATATATCACGAGCATTTAGCGGAAGAATGGTCTTCTAACTCCTTTCATATTTTATAGGAGTGCCACTGCTAAGAGAGTGCCTGCTGTTCCCTCATGAGCCGCGGAGCACGACCATCTGAAGCACGAGCGTCCCAATGGAAAACCAGAGCGCTGTACATATCATTGTTGTTGAATGAATATAATTCATCCGTCACGAAACGATCATTCCTTGTTCTAGTGTTTTGAGTGGAACTCATGTTGAATGCGTATGTCAAATTACATGATGTTGCTTGTTTCCAATAGAGCTCGGCGGAGCTGTTTCGGTTTAAAAAGCTCATTGAAATTGACTCGGTGAATGTTCGCTGAAAATTGTTTCAGATACACGTTGAAGAAAGGGAAGAGAACAAAAAAACGCGGAGCGCTACATACTACATACATAAGACAAAAAAGCCTCTCTCCGACTGTTGGATCAGGGTCTGATCTAATCCCCAATTTGTATGTAGAGGGGGTTCAAATTATGTGTCNTGACTAATTGAGAAATTTCCCGAAGCATCCACAACCTTCTATCTGGCGGGGGGCTGTGTTTGCGCAGTGTACATTCCTCCCCACGGGCAAACTCCATATAGCGCACACACACAAAAAGGTGTAGTTTGGTAAGGCCTGTTGGTTTGTGACGGATAGCTGTGTACTTCAGCAAAGGCCTAACTGAGGGCTCCGGTAATGGAACACACCCTGAATAATCGAGTGCGCACGCACTGCGCCGGTCAAGATTCACCTTTATGAGCTAATCATAATACCATAAGCGGCGATGTCACGCAAAAACCCACACACGGAAGAACATCAGTGATTGCGTTTACAGAGTTACTGTACCGGGTTCGGAACGGGTGGTGGGATGAAGCGACGAGTCAACATAGATGACATGAGCTTGGTCATCCACTGATCCCCACATTTCTTTGTCATCCTCGTAAAATTAAATCAAAATTCTTGTTACCTCCCCGGATACCCCGCCACAATGCCAAAAAGAGATATAGCACGAACATTTAGCCCGGAAGAATGGTCCTCTGACTTCTTTCATATTTTATAGGAGTGCCACTGCTAGGAGAGTGCCTGCTGTTCCATCATGAGCCACGGAGCACACCAGACCATCTGAGGCGCGAGCGTCTCGATGGAAAACCAGAGCGCTGTGCATATCATTGTTGTTGAATGAATATAATTCATCCATCACGAAACGATCATTCCTTGTTCTAGTGTTTTGAGTGGAACTCATGTTGAATGCATATGTCAAATTACATGATGTTGCTTGTTTCCAATAGAGCTCGGCGGAGCTGTTTCGGTTTAAAAAGTTCATTGGATATGACTCGGTGAATGTTCGCTGAAAATTGTTTCAGATCCACGTTGAAGAAAGGGTAGAGAACAAAAAAACGCGGGGGTCAGTGCTACATACTTACATACATAAGACAAAAAAGCCTCTCTCCGACTGTTGGATCAGGGTCTGATCTAATCCCCAATTTGTATGTAGAGGGGGTTCAAATTATGTGTCTCTCGGGCYCAAAAGTCAAAAGTCGGTCACGGAAACACAATAAGGTTTTATGGTAAGCTGCGAGTGGGTCCACTAATGGACGCTCCGTGTTCGAACAAACAAGCAGAAGAACATCACAGGACCCATTCGTTGAAAAAATGAAACATGAGGAAACAAAACATCATTCACAGGCTTCCTAATCCACGAAGAAGTCTGTACTATACTTCATCTCGACACCCTTGCAGCCATATACCCCTGGTGCCTTAACATCCGTGCCCCCAAGGTTATCGCATCACCACAGCCAACCACAGCCACTACTCGTTGAGCTTCTGGATAGAGATAGCATCTATCACTGTTGTTATTTCTATATACGTATAGATATTCCGGGCGACAGGTCAACATTAGCATACGGACTCAAAAAGCATCGCATTTATTTCAGAGAGGCTCATATTTGGGGTGATAAGGTTGGGTTCGGGGGAAAAACTTTAGGGAGCAGTCAGTTCAGGATCTAGATACATAGATAGGAGGTAAAAAAAAAAAAACTACACAGTTCTCCCTCTAGCTCATTGCCTACCTCGGAGCGCTCATASCAACCTTCTATCTAGACTGCATCGCCTTGTCCTCAGCCTCTCTATTGAAGGTCTGTAGGAACTTCTTTTGAGTACAGCCATGCACCTGGTGGGGAGTTGTAAAAATATATAGCTCCTCACTGAGCTAACGAGAATGGATTAGGGGATGCAAAGGGGCAAATGGCTCAGGGATATTTTCCCTTGTATGGCGCGGTTGGTGAATCTGGTTTCATCATCGGGGGTAGCGACATGAATACAGTGGTGGTTACTAGTGCGTAGTCGACTGGTCACCTCTACATTKTCTCCTGTGATGATTGCGGTGTGGCTTTCGCTGGAGCCAGTCATTGGACGCCACGATCCACCACCTAACCACAGCACCCAGTACCCACGTCACCGCGCACAGTGTAGCGATGAGGTGTCCCATATTGGGGAATACTTGACTTAAAAATGGACGTGTAACAGTTTGAACCAATTGCATAAGGATAGCTACATGTACGGTGAGGTGTAATATAAAGATGAGTGAGTGGTGGCAAGATCTAAGGTGGCCAAGGCAGCACTAAGCAGCCAAAAATATGTCGGGGGTTGGCCATGAAATAGCCGTTTTGGTGCGTCAATTCGCTTACAGGTCAACGAATGACTTGACATTGGTCAGCCACTTGACATATTCCTGAGCAAGGCCATGAGCAATCCACGTCACACGTAAGGCAAACATAGCACATACCTGCTGCTCCTTGTGCTCGGCATACTGAGGAATAAAGTGGGCAAGAGACTGATCAATACCCCTCTCTCGCAGGAAGGTCTCGAACTCGTCCTGCACAGCAACATCGAGAGTATCAAAATGCGGGCCAATGTACAGTCCCCGCCTCTTCCAGTCCGATTCGGCAGTCAACTCCGTGCCGATCTTGCTGTCCTCATAGTAAGAGATATTATCCACAAGGAAGTTGCCATCTTGGGAAACCATATCGACATTGAGAGCGCCGGGACCATTGGACTGTGCGAGTTTGATCAGGATATAGCAAGGCAAAAAGAGTAGAACCGGTACTTTGGTGATGCTCAAAGAGACACGGATGGGGGACTCCTCCTGGGAGGGAACCTCACTGTCTTCACCCTCCTCGGTGGCATAGTCTTCCTCGGTTGATTGGATGTCGGCAATCGAGAAAATCAAACGGAGACTATAGGTAAGAGCCCCAGTCAGCATAAAAAAGTCATAAAAGTACGAGCGGGTAGTCTCGGAGGGCTACCTCCCAGCCGAGAACTGAGAACCCGAATGGAAGACCACGCACTTCTCGTTGCCAAACTTCCTGGTAAGGGTAACTTCGTCATGTCCTGGTGTGTCTACGACCTAGGGTGAGTAGCGTTAGCGAGCCGTTTGTGTTTCTTGATTAACCAGGGGAGTGATGGGAAATGTGAAAGGAAGGGGATTCGAGGTGTCGCTATAGCAAAGGGGCACACAAATACTTACAGACCAAACCCCCTGGGCCTTGAAGTTTCCGAGGAATTCTGGGACCTCCTGTGACGCACTACTCGTCTCCTTCTCGTAGTTTAGCTCCTCCTGAAGCTTCTGCGAGAGCACAACGTCCGCTGCATGGCCTCATTAGCATGTCTGGCACTCCCAGGTCAACACAAGAGATACTCACAAGAACCCTCACCGAATCGCCGTGCAGAGCTCGCGAAGCCTCTGGAGACCGACAGAGATGCAAGGGGCTGGGAGGCGACGCGCAAGCCTGCGACACGGGGCACGGCGGCTGCAGTGCAGAGGGTGCGACGTGCAGCGAGGGGGCGGGTGAGTTGGCGGAGGGCGCGGATGGCAGACATGGCTTGGGGAGAAGARGTGTCACGCACACGCACACAGACACACACCGTGTCACACTTTTTTTTTCTTTACGCGCCAGTCATGTGACCTGCTAGCCGGAGGGGACTTGATCCGCTCGCCAATACTCCTCGCAGGTAATTCTCTCTTTTTGCCATGGGGATGGGAGAGCGGCCTCTTATTCTTCGGGGGAGCCACGGCTGCCACGACCTCAACCACCAACCACCACTCGCGCTGGTCGTTTCTCGCAGTTGGTGCCATGCTTTTCTTCCTTCTTCTGCTCGCTATCAGACCCCTATTTGCAGGTATGTCCAGCCCATCAACCCTTGCCATCTTCCGCTCAATCGGGGATAGCGGCTCAGAATGGGCTCAGTCCAATCATTGTCTGTTATCCGGGGACATGTATAGAGGGATACTCCAACATCGCATGTACGTCTCTCTCTCCTCGCGGGCTACTTCTTCGATTCTGACTCCTCCTAATAGTTGGAGCAAAGCTCCTGTCGCCTATATCCCCCGTCCCGGTACATTTACTTCTGGGCCAGTATACCCTGCAGACAAACCCACAGTTCCTGCATAATATGCTCTCCTCTTCTCCGACTTTCACTTCCTCGGCTGGTCTTCCCGACACCCTCTCTCTACCATTAGACTTTGCCCTTGAGCCTGGCATGACCATCTTCTCGGATAGTCTCTACGCAGGCCAAACAGCTTTCACTCCTCTACCCGCTGAGCCGTCGGCTTCAAACTCCTCCTTRCCACTCACCTTCAAGTCGTTCTCACCCTCATCGGCCGTCGTCGCTATTCTAACTTCCTCCAAAGACCGCATAGTTATCTGGGATCCTATACCAGACATTCAACAGCTGCCGATATCCTTTACCCAGCTCTCCCTCGCAGGTCTCCAGTCGTCCGCCTGTAATCCTGCTTGTTCTTCTGGCGGCGTTTGTAGTGCAGACGGCCAGTGTGTGTGCTCGGATGGCTTTACGGGAGCTTCGTGCGAGGATTGTACTCCGGGCCATTTCGGACCTTCGTGCCAAAAGTGCGTATGTGGAGACTGCCACGACGGTATCTCGGGTACTGGTCTGTGTAAGATAACTGAAGGCGGAAACTTGAATGCGTGCAACTGTGTCAATGGGGCCTGCGGCACCGATGGGCAGTGCAAGTGCATTGACGGTTTCGTCAAGGCCGACAATGGGACACAGTGTGCCAAGTGTGCAGACGGTTTTTTCCAATCGCCCGATGGGGCTTGCAAAGGTCTTTGCCCTTGGTTTTTTCAAATTCTTGCGCCCCTTGTGCTGATGATGCATCTAGTTTGTCAAGCTGGCTGTACCAATTGCGCTCCAAACACAGGGGTGTGCCTTGGCTGTGCTTCTGGCCTCGAGAAAGACCCGAATGATCCCACAAAATGTCGACCCCTTCCTCAGCCCAACATACCTGCCCCGCCAAGTAACACCAAGCAAGCTAAGAAGACTCAGCAAGAGTGCCCGTTGGGTGCGGTTCAGCCCGATGGCACCTGCATACCTTGCGATCCCACTTGTACAGCATGTGTTACGGGAGTTGCCAATAGATGCACTGCGTGCGCCGAGGGATTGTACCTGTACAACGGCACTTGTATCAAAGCCAATGCTGATGGGCTCTGCGAAGGAACAACTCTCATTGCTGACAATGTCAGGAAGATCTGTGACACCTGCGGCGCCAGGTGCGCATCGTGCAAGATCCCCAACTTTAACAGCAATTCCGTCGTCAATGACATTGAATGTACACAATGTATCCCTGGGAGCCTCGTGTCCAATAGCAAATGTATCGACCTTTGTCCGACTGGAACATTCCTTTCACCCCGTGATAATGTAACATGCCAGGGTTTGTATTTTTCGGTATCCGAGTTTTCGTCGATTGATAACCCAAATTATCTAGCATGCGATCCGAGTTGCACCACCTGTGTCGACTCGCCCACGTTCTGCTTAAGCTGCTCCGGGCCAGGTCAGCTCGCGGCAAACGGCAAATGCGTCTCAGCGGGATCGTGCCCAAATAACACCTTCGTCTCACCTTCTACCTCCTCCTGTCTCTCCTGCCACCCAGACTGTGTTACCTGCTCAGGCTCTGGTTTTACCCAATGTACATCTTGCCCGCCTTCTCGCCCAGTTCTCAGCGGTGGTCGATGCCTGACAACTTGCGCCAAGAATGAGTTTTGGGATAACGGAGCCAAAAGCTGCAGACAATGCGATAGTTCCTGCGGAACCTGCTCCGGCGCCGACGCCACAGAATGTCTTTCCTGCCCCATCGGAAGTGACCGCATCCTTCGATCGGGTTCCTGTATCGCTGCAGCCGACACCTGCCAATATGGCACATCCGTCGTCAGCCCTCTYGGTGTCTGTCTCTCTGAACTCGTATTTGTACCCCCTGCCACAAACACTTCTGGCACACTCGCGCCACTGCCCAGTATTACTGATATCAATGTACCGACGACGCCAACGCCGCAGCCGCAGCCGGCGAGCCATGGTAAGCGGTTGACGTGGTGGCAGATTCTGTTGATGGCTCTTGGGGGAGTGTTTATTCTGTTTCTGCTTGTGTTGTGCTGGCGTCGATGGATGCGGAAGAGAAGGGAGCAGCGGCGGAGGCTTCATGCGCATGTGTTTGCGAATCTTACGGGGCCTAAGAGGTGGTGGACGTTGCCGTCTGAGAATGAGCCTGACTATGGACCGAACCCGGTGGATCCGGAGCTTGTCATTCCTCCCTTGGAGAGGCGTGGTGATGTRAAGGGTGGTGCGGATGATATAAACCAGGTGGTAGACCTYTATGGGACTCCCGATGTTAAGGAGCCTCCAGCTGCGAAAGGCAGCAGTTTCCACCACCATGCTGGTCCGTTTCCRATGGATGGAAAAGGATACTTGGCGGAGAAGATGGGGCCGTTTTATGGGTATCAGCATGCAGATGATATCTATGATCCGCAGAATGGCTTTGAGGGGAAGTATTGATAGGGGATAATGGGAAGAGCCAGCCTGTTTATCGGTTCTTTTTTGTTTGAGGTTGTAGCGTTGATGTGTGCTCATTTCTCCTTTATCAGAGGAGGTTATTTTGGGGACAGACGCTAATGGCATTTGCTAAAATCATCTTATATGCGCGTAGTTTTCTCCTCCTTTTTTTATCATTTTGTATTTTGTCCTCCCCACGAGTGGGTGCTATTTATGGCGTTAGTTGACTTTTGATAAGGATACAGCGTTTTTGTAGCCCTACATATTTATCCAGATGTAGAAACAGTACTCTCCCTTACCTCGGGAATGTATTTTTTTTTTCCAAAACAATTCCTGCTGAATCTATCATGAACTTGACTTTTCTAACTCTTTCACACACTTCTGGTATTTGACTAGTTTATGCTTCATCGCTTTTAGCCACCCACAGTTAGACATTAGTAAAGTAATCAATAGGGACCCCGCGCACACACATGTGCAAAAAATTACCACCAACCCAATTTCAGAAGCCCTTAGTCACGGCGGTACCTTCACAGCCTCCCCCCTTCGAATTCCGCTAGACATCAAAGGTTAACCCCCCCCCCTCCCATTCTGTCTGTCGTTGCTTCCAATTCAAATCAACAACGATCTCGGTTTGAGTTCTGGAAGGGATATGAATAACATTAGCCGAGCCGTGTAGAATCATTCAACACGCCCCSGCGTCCCCTCCGCCACAGCTCGGCCTTTGTATTTTTGTAGTTAGCCAGCCATGCGACTCGACGTCACAATCTGGTCATCTCAGCCTTGATTCACGGCATGAGGTAGGCATGACGTCGTCGGGACCGGCGAGTGGCAGATAATGGAGGTATTATCAGACGCTCAATCACTGGCAGGAATATTGGACACGAGTGCCTAGGCTTTTAAGCGTATAAAGAAATGGGAAATGTAGCAGTGACTGTATCGTCGTCAGTTGTAAGGTTAGAAAGAGGATAAGAAAGAGGATGTAAATGAGAGACCAGGAATAATGTCTGATAATCAGGTAAATTGTTATTCGAGAATGATGATGAGTATAACTTCGGGAAGCCATTTCAATACCTTTAATGTGTCAGTATATCCAGCTGAGTTGATGTTCTGGATTGCTGGGAGATTTGGATATGTGGGGGCGGACCGGAATCACTTCCTAAATCATTTATCACCGGGTAAAAACCATGTGCTTCAATAGAGGTTCTTATACTCTCCTACGTCTCGAACGTCAGACATAGTACTGACTCCAGTTAGTTAGAAAGGTAGTATATACATATAGTTAATTACTGCCGAGTGGGGCCGGAGCCGGGCACCGCAGACCGCCTGAGAGGGGATGGAACCTGGCGATAATTTTGGATGACGAGGCCGTTATCCTAAGTTCATTATTCGGCTCCGCTCAAACGTCTGACAGGCTTTGATGGTCGAGGACAGGACATATTTATCCCTATGTATGCACATGGGCTGACTGATAGGATGCACAATTAACAACATGGAGCATATTAGCCGCGGTCCAGAAGGTTGTGGAGGATTTCAGCTTGAAGGACATGCATCAGAATAGATCTGTGTACCAGCGGAAGCATTCAACAATTCGAAAATGACCCCTAGACCTAGAACCTTCCAACCCGCTGGGTCACTAACATCACCCCCACTGGTCCTCATTAATATGAGCAGGATCTACCTCGGTTTAACCCGCTTACAGGATGCTGTGGTATTGAGTCGGGGGCATGTAGTTCCGTCAACTCGGACCTACTATTCCTATTCTGCGTTGCCGTATTGCAGGCCAATCAAAGATGTGAGTGGAACTTGATACTAATTTCCATTCTTGCATTCCAAACTCATCCAGACGGACGTCAGACTCATCTGGTGGGCTCCAACACCAACACCAGAAGGCAAGACTACGGAATGATCGTGCTTTTTAGGAATGCGGACATCGTCTTAAAGGCTGAGGTATCCTTACCTCGGGCATTCAGTTGAACCTCCCCCGAAATGCGTATTTTTCAACACTCGCCCCTCTTTGCGACCTACATTCTCCTCTATGGGCACTTGCTTGCAATTTGTGCGGGCCAGAGTCTCATCGATGACCTGAAAAAGGCTGGTATTAGCCTTGTAGCCCCAAACGACCCGGGATATAACAATGCTAGTGCCGCGTGTGAGCCGGTTCCAGTCGCTCGAAACAAGTGTACCAATAGCTAACTATTGGCATAAGACAACCAGCGCTTCACGTTCAAGCCGGCGGCGGTGACTTACCCAACGACAGCTGACCAGGTCGCCACAATTGTTAAAACTGCGGTACAGTACAAGACTAAAGTGACATCTCGCTGTGGAGGAGTAAGATTAGCCCCTTTATTTTTGGTTCTGCATTAACGAGTCCCATAGCACAGTTACATAGCGAATGGTTTAGGTGGACACGACGGATATGTGGTCATCGATCTAAACCACAATCTCACTGGCATTAGCTATGACCCAAAGACTGAGATAGCAACGGTACAAGGCGGAAATCGACTCGGCAATGTCGCATTGGGTTTGAACAGCTCGCAGCATGATATAGGTCATGGGACATGCCCGTACGTCGGAATCGGAGGCCACGCATCCTACGGGGGATACGGCTTCACTTCAAGGATGTGGGGTTTGGCCTTGGACAGTATCGTCTCACTTGAGGTAGTCCTTGCGAATGGGACAATTGTCACTGCTTCAAGCGACAATGCGACTACCAAGGACTTATTCTGGGTTCGTATTTTTCTTAATGCTAGGCACAATGGTGCCGAAATCCAAGCTTAGCATGGTTAATCCACCGATAGGGAATGCGCGGAGCGGGTCCGTCCTTCGGTATCACCACCTCATTCACCCTTCATACGAAGCCCGTCCCGCCATCAGTCACAGTATTCGTTTACAACTGGACCATGACTATAGCAGAGGCTTCCGCGGCCTTCAACGCGTATCAACAGTTTTCGCGTGGCAACGTTGCACCGGAGTTCGGTTCTGAGCTGGTCCTTAGGAAGGGTACTGGCCAAGGAACAGTCAATTTCACCCTTCTAGGCGGATGGTATGGAGATGCGAGCAAATATGATTCAATTGTCAATCCTTTATTGAAGAACATCCCACAAACGCCTTGGGGCCAGTATACAAGACCTGGATCTTATATCGACAGTGTTGGTTTCTTCGGTAACTTGACAAACGGAAGGATCAATACCACTGGTATACCGGATGTACCCCAGAACTTTTACGTGAAGTCGCTGTTTGTACCAGAGAAACAACCGATGACCAGAGCGGCTCAAGATAAATTTATCACCTATCTCGCAAATCAAGGCTTGACTAAAGACCTAGTAAGCTCTCCTTTGTCGGAGTCCCTTAGTATGCGACTGACTCTGGGATGAAGGATTGGTTTGTGGGGGTCGAGCACTGGGGAGGTGTCGGCTCGGCAATTAACACAGGCCACAACAATGATACCTCTTTTGCGACCCGAGACTCTCTACTTTGTTTCCAGTTCTACGGATACACTGACGACCCAAGTGCACCTTTTCCCGCTTCGGGCTTGACCTTCGTCGATGGTATGCTCGCTCCAGTAGGACTACAGAAGGTTAATGTTAACACTTTTTTAAGGAATGGTCAGTAGTATTGTGAATACGATGGGCTCCGGTTGGAAATACAGGTATGTCAGACCTGATCAGTAGTATGATGCGAATACTTATACCAGGATGAAGTGCATATGCCAATTACATTGACGATAGGCTGCAGAACTGTAAGCTTTGCATCACCCCACAGCTTACTGCAAGTTAATTCCATTCTTAGGGCGAGATCTATACTTTGGAACAAACTATAAATACCTTCAGAACCTCAAGAAATCGGTCGATAGCAGCAATGTTTTCCAATTCCCAATGGGAATCGAGTTGCCTCAGGCGGCTTGACGCGGGGGATCGACGGTGGCAATCGAACGGTAGTAATTGTATCACAGTTTGTAAAGATCTTCTGAGTTGTGGAATTGTTCGGGAATTGGGGTGGTGAATTTTTACATCTTGACCTGTGGGACGCAGGGTCCACAATTCAAGGGATGTTTGCTAGTAATATCACATGCGAGTATTGTGCAAACATCAGGGTGGTGGTCGTTAATTTTGGCATTCGGCTAGTCGTATAAGTTTGTCCTGGGTGGTTACAATGACTCGTGAGAGCTGGTCAGTTAGGTCGGTCAGTATTTTACGAGCATCAAGCGCACTTTGAATTAGTGACATATAACAAGGTAAAAGAGGGAAGGGAATGCATAAGTCGCCTTCATCCCCATGCTTTTTTTATACCCGAGGGCTGGTAGGCTACTCGGTCAAAGCATACCGTGAGCGATTATCTATGTTTACAACAGGGAGATAATGAGTGTAACTTTGGGTTGTGCGTTAGCTTAGATGGCCCAGCCATCTAGCACTGGTTTGGAGGGTGTCTTCACCATTCGGTCCTTGCACCTCCATGTCTTCGAGTCATATCGAGTGACTCGGACTATCCAACGAATCGGTTATCCGACATGAATGCTGTCATAACGTCCCGGACAAATGCGGTATATCATGGTGATTGTGGTGATACCTACGTGTCGGTGAACATACCTTTGTGGCACCCATGGTCAGTGCAAGCGTATTAACGAATTTGTCAAGGCCGACAATGGGTCACACAACATGCCAAGTGCACAGACGGTTTTTCTAGTCGCCTGATGGGGCTTACAAAGGTTACCCTTGGTTTCCTTGAGTTTCGCGGCACTTGTGCTAGTTACGCCCAAGCTGACTGTACCGATTACGCTCCAAACGGGTGTGCCTTGGCTACACTTCCGGACCAGCACTACATATTTACCCAGATGCACAAACAGTACTCTCGTTTTATTCAACATACCTCGGAAATCGTTTTTTTTTCCTAAGACATTTCCTGGCCAATCCGTCATGAATCCGACTTTTCGCGCACATATCGGTATTTGACTAGGTTGTCAGCAAATATGAGTAAGGTTTCAAGGCCTTTTAGGTCGTCCGGGTTTCTAGAAACCTCAAAACCCGAAACCTCTTTTGGTAGGTACTGAATATTATATATATTACCTGCATTTAGTTAGTGCCAATGATTTACTACTCCTAACCACGATCGTTACTGGATCTCCAGATTTCCGGCAGTTTGAACTTGTGTTCGGTGTTTCGGTGTTCCCGGGTTTTCTTGAAATTTTATTAGGTTTTTGGGGTTTCCGAATCGGAAACTAAAACTACACTTTGCTGATGCTCACGAGCATATGCTTTATCATTTTAGCTGCTTAAATTAGTCAGTAAGTGATCATATGGAACGCGCATGTGCAAATCACCACCAATTCGATTACAGACAGCCTAGTGACTTACTTTCAGTTAGCTTGTATCCCTACGGGCTGTCCGTCAGCTCTTTTTGCGAGAATCACGGTACCTTCACAGCCTCTCGAATTCCGCTAGACATCATAGTATCCATTCCGTCTGTCGTTTTCGTACGCATGTTGACAATGATCTCGGTTTGTGTGTTGTGGGAAGTAACATTTCTGGCGTGAATAGCTGCGGCCGAACAGTGTAGAATCATTCAACATGTCTGCCATAGTATCTTTGTGAAGTAAGCTGACCACGGGACCCAATGGCACAATCTGAATATTTCAGGAAAAGGAAGCTTTGATTGGGGTCGCACCAAGGGAAGAGGCAGGCGCAAGGTCGGGACCGAACAGATGGGAAGGGTGTCAGTGACTGCATCGTTGTCACTTGTGAGGCTTGGAAAGAGGATAATATATTAAGTGAGACACCAAGAATGATGTCCGATAGTCAGGTAAGACATCAGGAGACCAATTCAACACCTTCGACGTGTTAATATATCCAATTGAACTGATGTCCTGAATTTCTAAGAGATTCGGATATGTGGGGACGGACCGGATCACATCCCGGCTCGAGTAAAAGCCATCGGCCTCAATACGATGCTCTTACATTCTCATACATCTCAAATACTAGATATAGTACTGATTTCACATTAACTAGAAAGGTAGTATATATATACATTTGATTACATACTGAGTGGGCCCGAAACCGGGCACTGCAGTCCGCCTGAGAGGAGATGTAATCTGGCGAAAAGTTTGGATGATCCTAAAGCTCATTGTTCGTATCTCCTCCAACGTCCGACAAACCTTGTTAACGCCGGGTGCTCGAGACAGGATGTATTTATGCCTATGTATGCTCATGACAGACCTCCAGGGTGCACAATTACAGCATGGTGCATATTCGCCGTGACCCAAAAGATTTCAGAGAACTTTAGCTTGGCACCAGAATAGGTCTATGTACCAGCAGAGGTACCCAACAATTTGAAAGTGACCCCTAGAACCTTCCAATTCACTGAACCGTAACTTCGACAGCATTGTTTCCATTGAGTATAAGCCGGATCTGCCTCGGTTTAACCCACTTACAGAATCCTCTGGTGTTGGGCCAGAGACATGTAATTCCGTCAACTTACACCCGCTACTACTATTCCCATTGTGCATTGCCACAATGCAGACCAACCAAAAATGCGAGTGCGACTTGATAGTAATTCCTATTCTTGCATTCCAAGTTCATCCAGACGGATGTCAGTCTCATCTGGTTAGGCTCCAGTACCAACGTCAAGAGACAACTTTACGGCATGATCGTATTTTTATTTATTCAGGAATACGGACATCATCTTAAAAGGCTGAGGCGTCGTTACTTTCGAGCATTCAGCTGAACCCCTCGAAATGCGTATTTTTCAACACTCAGCTCTCTTTGCGACTTACATTCTCCTCTATGGGCACTTGCTTGCAATCTGTGCAGACCAGAGTCTCATCGATGACCTGAGAAAGGCTGGTATCAGCCTCGTAGCCCCAGGTGAACCGGATTTTAAGAATGCCAACAGGGCATGTGAGTCAGTTCCAATTATTTAAAATCAGTCCACCCATAGCTAACCATCGGCATAAGACAGGGAGCGCTTCACGTTCAAGCCGGCAACAGTAACTTACCCAACGACAGCTGATCAGGTCGCCACAATCGTTAAAATTGCGGTCGGGCACAAGACTAATGTGACAGCTCGCTGCGGAGGGGTACGACTAGTCCCCTACATCAGCTCCGCATCGATATTAATGAGTCCAATAGCACAGTTACATAGCGAACGGGTTGGGTGGACACGACGGATATGTGGTCATCGATCTAAACCACAATCTCACTGGCATTAGCTATAACCCTCAGTCTGAGATTGCAACAGTGCAAGGCGGAAATCGACTCGGCAACGTCGCATTGGGTTTGAATAGCTCGCAGCATGATATAGGTCATGGAACATGCCCGTATGTCGGAATCGGAGGTCACGCATCCTATGGAGGATACGGCTTGACTTCAAGGATGTGGGGTTTGGCACTGGACAGTATCGTCTCATTGGAGGTAGTTCTTGCGAATGGGACAATTGTCACTGCTTCAAGCGACAATCCAGCTACCAAGGATTTATTCTGGGTTCGTATTTTTCTTAATGCTAAACGCAATGGTACTGAGTGCCGGGCTTAACATGGTAATYCACCGTAGGGAATGCGTGGAGCGGGTCCTTCCTTTGGTATCACCACCTCATTTACCCTTCAGACGAAGCCGGTCCCACCATCGGTTACGGTGTTCGTTTACAACTGGACTATGAATACGGCAGAGGCTTCCGCGATCTACGATGCATATCAAAACTTTTCGCTTGGCAGCGTTGCACCAGAGTTCGGTTCGCAGCTGCTCGTTAAAAAGGGTACCGTCCCAGGAACAGTCAATTTCACCCTTCAAGGCGGATGGTATGGAGATGCAGGCAAATACAATTAAACTATCGAACCTCTGTTGACAAAAATCCCGCAAAAGCCTTGGGGCCAGTATACAAAACCCGTATCTTATATCGATAGCGTTGGTTTCTTCGCTCACTTAAACGGAAGGATCAATACCACTGGTATACCGGATGTACCCCAGAGCCTTTACGTGAAATCGTTCTTTGTACCAGAGAAGCAGCCGATAACTGGAGCGGCTCAAGATAAATTTATGACCTATCTCGCAACTCAAGGCCTGACTAAAGACGTAGTAAGTTCTCCTTCAATGTCGGGGTTCATTAATATGCGACTGATTCTGGGATGAAGGATTGGATTATAGAGATCCAGCACTGGGGAGGTATTGGCTCGGCGATTAACGCTGTCCACAACAATGAGACTTCGTTTGCGACTCGAGACTCTCTATTCTGTTTCCATATCTACGGGTACACTGATGACCCCAGGACACCCTTTCCCGATTCGGGCTTGACCCTCCTCGATGGTACGCATGCTCCAGTAAGACTGCAGAATGTTATTATTAACACTTTATAAAGGAATGGTGGATAGTGTTGTGGATACGATGGGCCCCAGTTGGAAATACAGGTATGTCAGGCATGATCAGGAGTCTCGCGCAAATACTCATACCAGGATGACGTGCATATCCCAATTACATCGACGATAGGCTGGAGAACTGTAAGTTCTGCAATACCCCACAGCGTACTGCAAATTTATTCCATTCTTAGGGCAAGATCTATACTTTGGAGCGAACTATAAATACCTTCAGAACCTCAAGAAGTCGGTCGATAGCAGTAATATTTTCCAATTCCCAATGGGAATCGAATTGCCTCAGGCGGCCTGACATGGGGAGATTGACAATAGCAATTGACGGTAGTAGTCGTACCACACAGTTTGTAAAGATCCCCCCGCGTTTTCGGAATTTGAGGTGGTGAATTTTTACGTCTTGACCTGTGGAATTGCAAGACCCAAAGTTCGGGGGACATTTGCTGGTCGTATCATATGCGAGTGTTGTGCAAACGTCAGGGTGGTGATTGTTAACGTTAGCGTTCGGCCAGTCGTTTAAGCTCGTGCTAAATCTTTACGATGGCCTGTGATGGGCTAATCAGCGGGATAAAGACGGCTAGTACGTTACAGGCAGCAAAGACACTTTGTATACTATCAACCACTTTTTGGAAAAATGCAATGTATCATGGTGGTTGTGGTGACACCCGTGCGCTGGCGAAATAAGTCTTCGTTGGTGAGTAGCAGCAGTGCCTCAAAGTCCTCTGGGCCGCGTGCTATGCACAAACTGTAGCTAGTGGGTCATGCGGTCATGCCTGGATGTGCTGTCTCGAGATGGGAAAAGGATGCGGAGAGCCGAGACGTGCGATGGATTACCCTGTGGAAGGACTCAGTTCTCGCGCAAAGGGAACTCAAGGGGATGTCGTAAATGCGTATGAACAAGTCTCGCCTACTTCCATTTGTCCAGTGATATTCTCTAACTCCAGGTAGGGGGTGATCTATCTCACTTGACTGCTCTCCTAGTACTCGCAGCAGTTTGGAACAGTCGGCAGGATGTCCTGGTTGATTGTATTCTCTACTGTGCCGTGAGAAAGAAGGGTGACCCGTGTGGACGGTTACGGGATAGGCCTGATAGTTGAGCTGGCTTGGTGGAGTAAAGCACTAGTTCCTCCAGAGAGCAAGGTATAGTTACCAGTGTAGCACCGTGGTCAGTATTGCGACGGATACAGTCAAGGCCAGTGAGAACGATCGGGTGCCTAGTGGATTCTTCAGGCGCCGGTAGTCGGATCAAAATATTCCATTGAACAGCATTTATTGGCGCCGAGAAAAGTTCATTTTTTCACCGTCACCGTCATGAACATGTACAACTCCAGCAACCAGCAACGCCCACATCCAAGTTCGTGTCCAACCATTTTAACTTTGAGTTAACATACGAGGGTACATCTAAACAAGGTCAATCTGCACACGCAGCAGTGCTAGGAAAGGGAAATTTCAATCACGCCCATCACTTTGTCATGAACAACCCGAATATGTATGATGTTACACAGAATATCCAATGTCGCATGGGTTCCAAAAGTGCGTCGTTTGAACTTTTCTCTGAGTTTGGTGAATTTCACATGGTTTCAGTCCCTCAAATATTGGTCGCCCGCATTATCGAAGGAGCCGAGTTCGATTCCTCCGAACGCGACCCTCCCCCTCGATGCTATCCTGGGACCAGGCACAATATCATACAAGACATCCTGGTATGGCGCCACGATAACGCCCGAGCCTGGAGGATTCTCTGGCTAAATGGTCCTGCTGGGGTGGGAAAAACCGCCATAATCCAAACCCTCGCAGAGTTGGAATCCAACTCTCCTAGAAACATGCTCGGTGCAGCACTCTTTTTCTCAAGACCTAACAAGCGCAGTAGTGCAGGCAAGGTCCTTGCGACCATCGCATATCAGCTCGCTGTCAAGGATTCGTCTTATCGGAGTTACGTTAGTAAAAAGCTAGCCGCCGACCCTAGGCTACTGGGGAAGTCAATGGGCGAACAATTCAGACTGCTCATCACGAAACCATTTGGAGAACTTATGATATGGAAAGGGTCCAGTGCCTGGTCAATATACCTGGATGGGCTAGACGAATGCGACGGGGAAAATATGCAATGCAAACTCGTCGAACTCATATCCGAATTCACGTTAAGGTTCCCTGATGCCCCGCTGGTCTGGATCATCGCAAGTCGTCCAGAGAGTCACCTTCAAACTCTTTTTTCTCGCAGCACCATTCAATACAGCCACTGCGTAGTCACAATTCCAGTGAACTCTTCCGAAGCTTGTCAAGATGTTGAACGATTTCTTCGAAAAGGATTCAATGAGATCCGTGCCAACCACTCTGATTTGATCCCTTCATCCTCTCCGTGGCCCACAGAAAGTCAGTTTCTAGAGATCGCGTGGGCCGCATCTGGCCTCTTCGTATTCGCTTCCACGGTTATTCGATTCATTGGCATAAATTTGATGTACGGAGACCCAGTTATCCGACTCAGACACGTTCTCGCTGTCATCAAGAAAGCAAAATTGACTAGTGGCTGGAACGAAAATCCCTGGTCTATCCTCGATGCGTTGTACACGCAAATTATGTCGACAATCGAACCAAATACCCTCTCCGTCACAAAGCAGATCCTCGGCTTTAGCATCTACACCTACATAAATTCTGCTGGCTCACTAGTGACGATTGCGAACGTTTTGGGACTTGAGCAGCATGTTGTTTATAATGCACTTCAACGACTTTACTCTGTGATCGATGTTCCCAGGCCAGATGATGCTCCCAGGATGAAAATCAAAATTCTCCATACCTCCTTTTCGGATTATCTTCAGGATCCGAAACGTTCCGGCGAGTACGCTATCGACCTCACTGAATTCAATACAATGGTATGGCGTGGCTACTCACGCATTTTACGGCAAGCTAACGAAGACACTCGAGGAAGTAAGTGCCACTACCTATATTCCCCAAGTTTAATTTGTAATATTGTGCAGTCGACGCAGTCACCCTCAGCTGGCCCAACTCGAATTGGACGGGCCTATCCTTCACAGTTCTGCGTGCGCGAACTTTCTGGTCGCTAATGCTGATGTCCGCAAATGAGCAATTTCAGATGTATTCCAAGGTTTTCCGTGCTTCTATCCCCACTCCCGAACTTCTTGAGGTATTTGAAACAATATCCTTTGATCGACTCGAGTTGTACGTTTCGGTTTTCGCAACCAAACATTTTATTGAGTTCCTATTGTGGATGAGATATCATGTACGTATCAGTTCCCGTTGCTCCCCATTCGCGCTCCTTACCTATCGAAATTAAGTCCCCACCAGAACTCCAAAACAGGCTGTTGACGGAGGAATATCGAGCTCCTTTGGCACTTTGTGCCCGTATCCTCAATCGCATCAGCCAAGACAAGAACTCGTACGAAATCGTCTACTGGCACTCAGAGGGTGTTATTAAGTGGGAACTCGTGGGACTGTGGGGGCAGGTTCCGGTGAGTGCTATTAGTTTTGGTTTCACGACGCCCACTAATCGTGCCTGCCTGCCACCAAAAGGTACTCGGTTGCCCTGATGTCCAGCAGCTTGGCCCGATCGAGATGCTTCCAGCTAGACTGCGCGAACTCCCTCAGTGTGATGCATACGTCGCGGTTCTAGCCGGGTGGTATGCAATTACTGAGGAGGTGCAGGTGCAGGCAGATGGCTCAGTGAGGGTATACATTCTTCCGCTCTCTGAGCGCGTCTAGTTTCTTTTTTGAAGGTCCCTTCAGGATTTGGGATTTTATACCATATTTCGCCCTCTCTTTCTCCCTTTCAATCTGAACCTTGATATCATCCATCACAGCACGTTTTACATTATAGTACCCATATGTTGTAATGATATTCAAAGCTCGCGGACTTCTACATACATACATACCACGACGCTGTATTCCAACAATATCCTCACTCTTGTTCAAATCCATCATACCCGCAT
The DNA here is from genome assembly GCA_023014305.1 of Lepiota subincarnata. Lineage (NCBI taxonomy): Eukaryota > Fungi > Basidiomycota > Agaricomycetes > Agaricales > Agaricaceae > Lepiota > Lepiota subincarnata. Next base: position 118,925 of record JAECYV010000003.1, read on the forward strand.
CTACACCCTCAGCCATGCTAGGATGGGCTTGTCCCGATCCCGTGTATGGCCACCAGAGCTATATCAGATTATTTTGAGCGGCAGGTCGTTTCGCGTGGTTGGTCTACGAAAAAKATAGAAATAGGGATATGGATAGATGATTTTTCTATGAAATTCTTCAGTTATCTTGGAGAGTGTATATTAACATGGGGCCAATAGAAGCATGTCGAGAAAAACAAACCTTCTCCATTAATGTATCAGCCCTCAGATCTCGTGCATTCAAGAAAAAGCCAGGATAGTACTGGTTAAATTTTGCATAGTCAAGTTTACTCAAGCCAACAAGCGTCTGGGTGTCCAGAGGAATCGTTTGGTAGAGTCAAAAAAGTGATGGGACAAGGTCACAGTATGCGCTCCACCTGTCATATTCAGGCCAAGTTATTGGAATATCGATATGATCCCCTACTTGACATGAGCAAGCTTTCAGTCGTTTCATGATAACGGAAGCTTAGGATAAGTTGCCTACTTGAACTGCTGGTGGCAAGTACCTTGTTCAATTTGTCCAGCAATTCGGTGCGCAAGGCTAGCGCAGAATTTGACCTAATACAGAGGTCACCCGATCTGTCTGGGTCTTGCAAGAATTCCATGAATGATGCATGGTAGAACCTGATTACGGGCTCATTATCCAGTTCCAGGGCGGAGTGGAGACCGCGACAGGTAGTCCGGAACTGTGATTGAGTTAAACCTAGTAGGTTGGCGTTATCTATCCCGGTGCTGATTGTAAGGGGACACTCCGGGACACCACCCGAAGTCTTCTAGAGAACATCCGAAATCTTCTAAACACCACCCGAGGCCTCTCGGACTCCACCCGAAATCGCTCCCCTACCATCGACTTACCCTCGGACGCCTCCCCAGCCTCTTAGTCTGTCCACCCGAGACCCTTAGGCACACATCCGACCCTCAGGCGCATCATCTCAGTACATTACGGACAATCCCCTTATAGTATAGATCAGCCCTCGGGCGGTAGTATAAGTAGTGTACGCGACCCGAGAGAAACCTTACTTGATTCTCTTAGGTTTCTCCCCGGTTAGGTGTGTAGTAGCTTACCAGTCTGTGAATGACACTTAGGTTTCTCCCCGGTTAGTTTATTGCCGCAACGCAGTACGCTTCGGGTGCCCTAACACTGATTGTAGAGAATGTTGTGGCAAGCAGAATCTTTTGAGTAGTCRGGAGTATGTCCGGTGGTATGCGTCGCATGATCAGTGTATAGAAGCTGTCCAGCTCTGATAATGGGTGTTTCTGATTGCCTAAGACTGGGCGATGTAAAGCAAGGATATATTGTAGTTGATCCTCGGGGACTGGGTGAGTTACGATCACTAACAAAACGGACAACCGCAGCTGCATAGATGAATAGTCCAGCCGAGCGCTGTACAAGCGTCGTAATGTTTTGCTCAGAGGGCCAGGAGGCTGGTAGACTGTTTTCCTGTCCTACCTTTCCTAGTCCATCCGTCAAGTATATTGCAATTTCGCCATTAGTCCGGTCAGATATAGGGAGCTCCATGCGGAACGATAACGGAGAGACTTGTGGGGAAGTAAATGTAGCCATGATGTGAGCCTCTAGACGGCTAAAGAAAGCCCAGATGAGTAGCGTGGTTTGGTCCCGCACGGATTCCGCAATGATATTGATAATATTACACTGTGCGTCGTGTCCGGTGCACTCGTCTAAGCCATTAACAATGATGACCAACTCGCCGACACCTTCTCCTCGATCCGCTAGTTCCTGCAGTGGGGCGACGAGGAGCTCTTGGAATTGATGCTCCGGTGCGCTTGTCACGCTCGAGCCCCCATTCTGTGATTGTGCTGATATGCTCGCGGCGGGTCCCCGGATGGCATTTTGGAGGAGGGTCGCGGGCAGAATGAGTCGTGAAATGCGGCCTGGCATGGAAACATCGAGAAGAGGTTTCAGGTCTGTTACAGGCCGTGGAGTTTTTTTTTTTTTAGCGACGGGGGTGTTAATGCAAAACCGAGAAAGACTTGCGAGTTGTTCCACCAAGTTGAACGATGTTGTGGACTGAATTATCGACAAATTTTGGGTTTATTACAGAGAAATTGTGTGCTCGACGGAAATGCGACATGGTGGGGTGAAGCTCCCCCAGTGAAGAAACGACTCTGGGAACATCTACACTGGTATGCGAAAATGGGAGACACGCAGCCGTGCGCATAGGAACAATACAAAACTTGTTAAGATCCTTCCATTCTTGGCCACCACGGTTGTCGTTGGGTGATTGCCGATCCAGAATAAGTTGCTATGCAGAGATGGGAAATTAGTACTGACTCGTGGGTCAGCTCTTCAGAAGCTTCAGGAGTCGCATAACGGAGCATGTAAGCTGTCGTTGCATTTATGGCTTCATGGGGCTTGACCTTGCTTCATGAGTCAAGAACTTCCACTCTCAACACCCATGAGCGTCAAGGAGCTTGTTGAGGAAATAGTGACCAGCTGGGGTGAGTTGTAACTAGATGGTGCTACTTATATGAGCCAGCGATGTCAGGAATGTTGCGTGTTAGTGGCACCCGGTTCCTTGCAGGAAGGCTGGCATTTGTAGTTCCTGCAACTTACTCCGCACCGATGGTTAACATCCCGTAGGAGTTGAATACTTTCAACAACATCGTCCACAATGAGTACCCCTGCTGAACATATACGTACTACACCGACTTTCTCCAACCAGTTGGAGGACGCCAGCCAAATAGAAATGCATGCTGTTGATTTTAGGAAAGACCCAGAGGACGTGTGAGAACACTATTTTCGAGCGGTGCAACGAGCTGATGTATCAGTAGGTGAGTCGAGTAATATAACTGGACATTCGATTTTCCTCTGATTGAACCAATTCTCAGCCGACCCATCCCCGGATCAAATATTTGATATTTATATCTCTTTTGGCCTGCGAGGATTGCAGACTCAACTCGAGACTGAAGGTGGATATCCGCATTTTGGCGAGACTACCATGGCTCTACCCCCCTTTGGGCCCGATTCCGGCTCTCTTACACCGCTGCTAATGGCACTCCCACCACTAACCTTGTCGAGATATTAGTGAGTTCCCAAGTGCTCACGAAGATTGACTTCAGCAAACCGCATTGCTCTTACAGCAAGACCTCGGAACAAATCACCTGGCACCAATTTTTCTTCGTGTTCTCGGTTGTGGAAGCTTCCAGGATATACCTCATGCCTTATTATCTCCCCGAGTCTTACTTATAGTGGAGAATTAGGAATCAGCTGAGGAGCTCCATGCGGCTGGTTATGTATGTGCAAAGGATGACCTTCAGCGAATTGGACCTTGGGAAATGTAATATCGCGAGCCCCAAGGGTGGGTTTCCATGTCGTCTACTGTGACTCCTCCAGTGATCCAGGATTATATTTCCAGGTGAGTAATAAACGAATCCTCACATTCTCTTTCAGGTCATATTCTCATGCCAGGGCCAGTCCCGCGGTAGATAAATCCAGGGAACCAGGAAGCAGAGTCTGGTCTTGGAGTAGAAGAAATGTGGATACGTGCATTTCAGCCATTTTTGGTATGTTTCGTATACAGACACAATACTCAATGAGGTCCCCCCTCCCCTCTCCCGCCACGTTCCCAGCCTCTTGCATGTTCATGGTTGCCACTATATTCCCGCCCACGCTTCTTCTTTCCACAATCGTTTCAGTTTGGCGCACCGCCAACCAGACGCCAGTCGAGGGGCAGCGTATCGGATGGAGCACAATACCAGACATCGCATCTATGGACCGGATAGCGAGCCCAGTGACAACCGATCGTGGTTCTGGTTGCAAGTTTCCTGCGTTGGGGCAACCCTTAATCTGCATGTTGGTCCCTGATCGAAAGGAGTGATAAAGGATGGCATAACAAGGAGAAGATGAGCGCTAACGGCGATTCTACGATAAAATCAATGGTACTCGTATGCTACCTCAACTCTGTTTATAGTCAGCTGTAATTTTGTTCTGTGTATTCCTTCGAATAACACCTGATGCAGTGTATGGTGCATACACACCGATCAGAGGTTCGGGAGTGTACACGTAGAAAAGTAGCTTAGCGTGGGCTCAAAAATACACCTCCCATTGATGAGGGGATGATCCTAATAATCTCTTGAATGCTGCGGTACAAGCCATGTCCCTTGGACTCTTGTGGGAAAAGATCGGTTTGGCGCCTAACTTCGAAATGCTTTAGCGTTAACCCCGCTATTGCTGTATATTCCACGACCAAATGAACAGCTTCTCACCAATGGATATAGACACGCAAGGAGAGGCCACAGCAGCAGATACAGGACTTGAGCCCTATGATTTACCCCCCGTTGTTCATCCACCCACTCAAAGCGACTCCACCGYTGGTTCAGGTGTCGTTGGACCTTCAGGGAACACCAACACAGACCTTCCTGGAGATTTCGATTTCAGTGAGGTTGCTCCAGAGTTTAGGAAGGAAGAGGATGATTGGAATGTGGCCTTCAATCCTAACGCCAAGAGGCAGTTGGATATCAGCCCGGTCCACACCTTTGAGCATGAAGGGCAAGCATTTCCATTCGGTTCCCATTGCAGTCTGTTTATTTATGGCACTGGATACCGCAGGGGGGCTGAGCACTTTGCATTGTCAGGGGATGGAAAGTATTTGGCGACAGGGCGCATGGACACTGCACAGATWTACGACATCGAGACTGGCCAAAAGATTCAGTATGTTAGCACACATTCTTGCTCACTGATAMAGCCATTAATGYARCGCGACGACTCCAGCATATTTGATCACACGGACGGCAACACAGTGAAAAAAGTGAAAATCTTCAGTATTCGCTTCAGCCCTGATGGAATGCATCTCGCGACAGGAGCCGGCGGTAATCGAATTCATGTATGTGGCCATCACTGGCACCTCTTGTATCATCATAACTAATACAAGTTTATATTCAGGTTTGGGATATAGCAAAGAAATCCCTCTCTAAGGTCTTTGATGAACACTGAACGCCTATTTCATCTCTTGATTTCTCCACCAACGGGCATTTCATTGCTTCAGGTTCGCGCAGGATGGTTAATATATGGAACATCATTGACAACACATCAAAAGTACTCCCCATCAATGACTACTCATCTTATAATGGCTCAACAAACCATTTTGGCACGCCATTCATCTGGGGCATCACAATTAGTCCCAATGGCCAGTACGTTGYTGTAGGCCATGAGTATGTGGTGAGGATCTGGGATATCCACACTAGCCAGCTGTTAGAGAGATGATGTGGGCATGCAGGTATCGTTTATTCTTTAGCCTACACACCCGATGGAAAGGGACTTGTCAGTGGCAGTCGGGATTGCACGCTAAAGTATTGGGAYGTCAGTGGGCTCGGTCGTGGGCCCGGTGGAGTGGGTGGAGCTGCAGGGACAGGAATAGGTCGAAAGAGGTCAGGGATCGACAGTTGTCCTTGCATCATGAACTTCACTGGGCATCAGGTATGTTTAAGGGCAACTGCTTCTCTGCCAATGCCAACCACTTGGTCGTTCAGGATGCTGTCATTTCGGTTGCTATTTCTCATGATGGGAAGTGGGTTGTTTCTGGATCTAAAGATCATTGTGTGCACATTTGGGATGCGACGAATGGAGTTTTGCAGTTGAGACTTTCTGGGCACAAGGACGCCAGTTTGTATTTGCCTTTAACTCAAGCCTCCTTCACCTGATCATTCTCAGTCAGGTCAGTTGGGTTGAGTTGTTCCGGAAGCCTTTTAGCAACAGGGAGCCATGATAAGCGAGTAAGAATCTGTATGTTTAGAGTTCCCTGGCTGGGTTCTGCCTTGTTCAATCTAACATGATTGCCCTCGATATTAGGGTGTATCACACCATGGCATCATTGGCCACAGTAGATACGAGTAATCTGTATGACACATAAATACCAGATTCCAATCCACACGTTCAGTCCCGAATTCTCATCTACRTACAACCCACCCATCGACAAAAATGGCCGGTGGGATTAGCTCACTTATCACAGTGTCAGATACGCATTAAAGCTTCGCACGAAAAACCCCATGAAACCCCAACAGAAAACAGCCTTTCATCTCCACCCTCGCTACATCCTTCATATCCTTTGCATCCAACACTACGAGCATACTCCTGCCCCTTTCCCCGTCCAATACGACACTCAGCACCACTCCATCGTCTTCCCCGTCAGGGTTAGCGTTTGGTCGTGGAACGAATACTGGTTCGCCTGTAGTGTACCCTCTTGCACCCCATGCTTTATGTTGCTTGTCAGTGGACGACGACATGTCGAGTTTTATGATTTGGTCAGTGAAGACACCGGTCATGTCGGATGAAACTCTGTGGATTCCATATCTACATATTTTTTTTTAAGCGGTAGGCATGTGAAGAGAGGATGGAGAACGTACGCGTGTCGGCGGGGAGATCCGTACTTTGCAGGATGAATCGTAGGCAACTCAATGCCCAAGGGAATCTCGAAATCAATTCTGGCATCTCGCGTTACTATGACTTTAGTGCCTTGAGACGAAATTTTTTTCGAGGATGTAGCGCCGGGCATGGGGTAGGACGATAGGGCGTGGACGTCCTGCTGTGGGAGATGTGGCAGCTGAGCGGAGGTGATCAAGGTAGAGGAGGGTTGAGGATGGTGTTGTCGGTGTAGCATGTGAGATCGAGGATGATGATGTCATCTGAGGCGTCGAGGGCGTTGATGGTGTGGAAAGTGAAGAAAGTGGGCGTCTTTTGATTATTGTTTAGTCGTCGTTGAGCAACAGCGAGAATGGCGACAGCATTGTGCATTTTACTTTGTATTTGGCTACAACGCCGCCTCGTGAGCGATCGATGACATAGAAGACTGTATCACGCTTGGGATCCCACTTGTCCAAAGAGGAGACGAGATTGCCGTGTGTATTAATAGAAGCGCCGTTTCTGTTGATATCAGCGGTACATTCAAAGGGGGCACGTGGAAGGAATGGCTTGCACGTACGAGCCATAGTCAGACTGCCACACGGACWATACGACATACTTTTTTGTCAGCGCAAAAGAATGAATGTACGCCATTGACGCATCTGTGATCTCTGCCAATATATCAACTCGATGGCCCACTGCCACTGTTATTGTTCTCGGATGGAGTGATTTTGAAAACCTTGTACAGTACACAGGTGTAGGACCGAACTTTTGAACGTAGTTGAAAAACTCGCCCGTGTCGGGATCGGTGCAGGAATGTGCTGCGCTCAGATCGCCATCGAGACGTGGGTCGAGGCGGGCATATGTGACCACGAGCTCAAGGGGTTGGAGTGTTATAGGGTCGATAATCTGGAGCATGTTGGCGTCTTTCTTGGCCACCAGGTAGCGAAGTGCGGGGGGGGCAGATGATTTGGAGGAGTTGTGGGAGGAGAGACCGGGAAGGTTGGGAGTGGAGTGTGACGCTCACATTTGCGCTGTCTTCCTACTGGTATGTTTACGACCGGGGGAGGAAGGGCACGAATTGGGTGAAGAATTTGGCAAAAAAGGGTTTTGCAGGGGGTCTTTGGTATCACCGAACGTGATGCCGGGGACGTAGCCCAGTTGTTCAATTTCTTTGATTCTGCTATCTGCAGAGGATCTGTTGGAGTAGTAGACTTTGTCCAGARGGRGTGATGTGGAAGTGGGTGGTTCATGCCGAGTCCATCGAACCAGTGGGAGATGTTTACCAACCCCCAGTCAACTTAGTTCATCATAATGTCTCCTGCTTCCTTTCAAAATCGCTATTTTGTGCGCCAGTGCCCGGGTAGGGTCGAGAAATACATATGAAAGCCCGGATGGAGCAGGCTGTAGTCTTCGTTTCCGGYGAAAGAGGGCCGACATGAATTGAATTKTTTTTAACTCGTGTCTTCACTGCTGCGGGTCGTCAGTGCTCCGCATACAGTAATGAGCACGAGCTCTTACAGAAAWTTTTGAGAAGGTTAGGAATACTTGTCCAATTTACCGGAAAGAAAGATCCTCTGCACGACGATCTACTAGAAGCCCGCGTTCAAYAACACCAATAGGCTACAGRCAACGATCRCCTCATTCTAGCATCCCATAATTATCCCGCCATACGCCTCGCTTGCCTCACTGTCTTCCCTCTCCCCTCTCCCCTCTCGCTCCAGTCGTCCTGCCCGTTATCCAAGGTCGAACATCTGACACGCACCGCAGAATACTCCCACCTCATGGCCTGGGTTATGGTCGAGGTTTAGAAGTCGGCCTGCAGGTGTGACGTGAATTGGCGACGAGGCCGTTTGCGCCTCTCAGGGGATGTTTGCATTCATCCTCCGTCATGGTCGTTGGAGACCGACGGTGTCCTCTCCAGCAGAGCTTTTTTATTTGCTCAAAAAAAGAAAAAAGAAAAGAGAAGATGAGGGATTAGGAGAACGAAAAAAAAGAAAGTATATAGATGATTAACGTTTCCTTTTTTTTTCCTAGAGAAGCGTCTCTTGATCCTCGTGCTCCCTTGCCGCTGGCTTGCTTCCCTCAAACCCTTTCGTTCTCAAAAATCGACTTTTCCACACCTGGTGCGTTCACAAATGATGACCGACTCCCAGTAAGATCTCTCCGCTTCCTCCTCGTCTCTCACTCTCTTACCCACCCCTCAGACACCTAATTTTAAGTCATCTTTTTTCTTCCTTCCTTTTCCCCCCGAGGTTCACTTATACACCCACCACCCCAATCACACAAACAACCCATCCAAGTACTTCTTTACAAACTCCCCATCCACCATACCCATCGATACCTCATTCCCTCCCAATCCCAATCCCACTCCCCTTCCCCTCCCCCGTCCTCGTTCAACCCTACTACCCCCCCTATCACAATCCACATCCAGCCTAACATCCACTTTAACTTTCCCCCTRATCAAACGCACACGTTCTGCCAACTCACGCCATTCATCTCCATGATCCGTAGTAATATCCCCTTTGGAAGAACGATGAAACGATCGATTGTCGATGGTGAGATTGAGAACGAGGTGGTGGAGTGTAGGKGGGAGTGTTGAGAGTGCGTGAGTGAGCCAGAGGAGGGTRTTGTTGGGTGGTYGTTGAACAGGAGGAGTGGGGGAAGTGGGAGGATGGRRTATGAAAGATGGGTAGGATGGGAGGGAGTGAATGGGGTTGTGTGGGATGTGGATGCCGAGGCGGAGATGCCTCAGGTTTAAGAAATCTGAAAAGTTAGTCAAGGAGTCTGTTCATACGAGGTGTTAGGCTGACTGGTGCGGTACGCAGTTCCTCTCTCGTACCTTGGCATATATTCAAACGATTACTCAGCGTCAGGCTCTCGAGCCCGTGCGTTATTCCACTCTGTCGTRATAAATCCAAGAGCTCAGGTAAATAGTGCAGTTCAACACTTGGAATATCTAGTTTTTTCAACTTGAGAGGATTCACAAGGGGCTCAGGGTCGAGGAACAGGACACGAAGAAGAGCAAGGATCTCCGGAGCCTGTGGTCCAGCAGAACCAGGTGCAGGTGATAGGCACAGTGATTCGAGGTCCAGCATGCGCTTGTATGCATGTGATGAGAGACTGATCAGCGGAAATGCTGTGAATTTGATGGGTGGTCGGGTCTTGAAGTTGGGTTCGCCGGGAAAGAAGACCTTGGCGTGATGGGATGGGGAACAGGATGGTTCTATGCGAGTGGTTGGCCTGCCACGATTGGGTATTTTTTGAGTTCCGAAATCGAGTAGCTTGACACCTCGGAGAACGAGAGATTTAGCGCCGCCGGTTGAGATGGCATCTGTCAGGTCGCGCAAGTGTGTGGGGTTGTCCCAAGAAGCACCACGGATCTCAATTCGTTCCAATTGAGGACTGCTGAAGAGAAAGCCCAGGGCAGCCTGTGTGTCTGGTGGGATGRCATTCCAAGAGACTTTGGGGCCGTCGGGGAACACGAGGTCAAAGTCGCGCAGTCCAGCTTGGCAGAGTTTGGAGAATAGGGTATGCAAAGTGCCGGGTGGGGTGGTGTTCAAGAACCATGGTGGGCCGTTGAGTTTGTCCCGAGTAGCGTGATACTGGAGTGGGTTGGATATGCCCAGTGCCGAGAGCAGCGGGTCGGTCTGGGAAGCCAAGATGTCGTTGCATGGGAAGAGTCTGCCGTCAATGATGGAGAGCCGCTTGATGTGGTGTGCGAGAGTAGGGGATGTAGAGAGGAGACTGAGAAGTTGAAGGCATACGTTAGCTTCGCGTGGGGACTGGGTGGTACAGGGAGGGAGAGACTCTGAGCGAGAAGATGGCAAGGGAGCGGGTGGGGTAGGTACGAGAGAGCAGGAGCGGACRGCGGGGTGACGGGGTTTGGGGAGGAGAAAGACATGGCGGAAGAGGAGGCTGCGGGCAACGGGGAGAAAGGTCCAGGAGACGAGAGCACAGGCACTGAGGTCGCTGTTATTTTCGAGAGCGGCGAGGATGAGCTCGAGGATTTCCAGCGGGAGGAGACAGGAAGCAGCCATGTTGTTTCTCTCAGAGCCAAGGAAAGAGACTTAAGTAGGCCCWGGACGACGCAAGATCCGGCCATGCCAATAAGAACCGGGTACATTATGCAAGTCTGCAGCGTTGTCGCGAGCCTTAGCTGTGCCGTGCAGCTGCGAGCGGAGTCCCGTCAAGTTTGGGCGGAGCACAGATGGGAGGCAGCTGTGCCATTGGACTGCCGGGGAAGCGTGCACGCACACGGGCCGGCCCCTGCTGGACAGCCCCTCGCTGCTGGCCTCGGCGTGGAGGCGCAGGAGAGCGGGGGGTGAGTGTGTGTAAGAGAACGCTGCGCACGGGCCCGAAGAGGGGTTGTTGGGCGCGTGTGAGTTTTGTCGGGTCCTTCTCTGATTCACCCGTGTGCCCCCCAGCCCCCCGTGGCGCCCAAGGTAAGCCAGCCCCCACCCAGCCCAAGTCTGAGCGGCGACGGGATCGGAAACTCGCGATTTGAGTCGGAGTGAGCTTTTTTTTTTTCTCCTGCTGCCCCCTCCCGTCTTGAGTGTGTGCCTGTGCCCTTGCTGACCACAGCCATGCCCAGCAGCGCTTCCCCGCCATGGCCACCGTCTCCGAGCAGCCCAAGGCCCCCGCTGCCCAGGACCACCCCTACCCCCCCGCCGTCGTCCCCTACCCCCAGCCATACAGCCCCCCCTTCCCCCCGCCCCCACCCGGCTATCCTCCCTTCTTTGCCTACCCCCCGCCCGCCGACGCCGCCCACCCAGACAATCCCCAGAGCCCCGTCCCCCCCGCCCCATACATGATGGCGTTCGCCCCCTCCGGCATGGTCTACGCCTACCCCACTGCCCAGGGCCCAGGTCTGCTCTCTCCCCACCCTCCTTGGTCGCCTGCAGCTCACCACCACCACCACCCAGCTTTCCCTCCCCCCGCTGCCGCCGTCCCGCCGGCGCTCGTCAAGCCGAAGCGCAAGCAGGTCAAGATGGCCGTGAGTTCTCTCGTCGCTCTCTCCGTACACAGCACGCATCTAAATTCCTTGACAGTGCACCAATTGTGCTGCCGCTTGTAAGCGCTGCGATGAGAACCGACCCTGCGATCGCTGCATCAAGTACGGAATGGCCACCGGCTGCATCGATGGCCAGCGCAAGGAGCGGAAAAAGGGCATTAAACGCGGACCTTACAAACGCAAGAACAAGGCTTCAGATGCTTCCACTGGATATTCGCGTATGTTTTCTCTCAGCTTTCAGAACCACCAAACTCAACTATGCATACAGCCGATTCAGCAGCGGGTCAGCCTCCCCCTGCCGGTCCGCCTCCGCCTATGCCCATCCCCCCTCAGTTCCCTCCCGAGGGTTTTTACCCGGTTTACTATGGACCGCCGGGGCCATTTATGGCACACCCCCCAGACCCTCAACACACAACAGGTCCCGAGGGGCCACCGCAGCAGCCTCCTCCCCCCCTGGCCCACCACCCCCACGTCAATGGCCAGCCTGCCATCCTACCACCCTACTTTTACGCGACTTATCCACCGTTCCCGCACTACCCTCCCATGTTCCCCCCACCGGGACCTCCCCCTCCCCCTGGCATGGCTCCCCCAGGGACACAGCAACAACAACCCCCTCCCCAACAGCCCCCAGCGACCCAGCCTCCACAGGCAACTGAACACCCGCAACAATCTATCAGCGCCTCGTCGGGCACCTCCACCGCCCCGGACGACGGTGCCAAGAGGAATGGTGAAGCATCAAACTACACACCCTCCGTCTCGTCGGCTGCGAGCAGCATTAATGCGGATGTGCCGCCGCCTGCCAACCCACCGGAAGAGGCCTCTGCGACAGGGGCATCTGCAAAGAAGCGCACGCGAGGGGCGGCCAAGACTATGAATGGTGTTAATGGAGAACCAAAAGCAAAGCGGGCCAAGGCGACCCGCTCTGCTGGTGGTGGAAAGGAGAAGGAGGTTCACGATACACAACAGGAGGGGGCTGGAAAGGATGACGAGGTGGATGCGAACGGGAGCGGGAATGAGAGTAGTGCCTGAGGGAAGGAGGTGGAGTAGCAGCAACGAAAAAAGGGGGGTAAAACCGCGTATTGGGGGGTTTGTTGTTCTTAGCAAATATTGTGAGTGTGGATGACAGTCATCCTACTCCATCACTGCCTGTCGTGGTACATGTACTCATCGCTTTTAATCTGGTTTTTCCTTGATACTCAGCATCCTTTGGCATCCCTGTCTTTCTTGTGGAGTTGTACGCATCGTCATATAGACCATCAAAAATCATTATCATCACCCACATCGTCGCGTCCACTCTCTAGAATACGTGCCAAAAGCTTCTTGGATCCCCCAATACGCCGCTTTTAACCTCTTGATCGTTGCAATGATCTCCTCGCCACCCTCACCCACTTCTCCTGCCTTCTCCCAGCAGCGCTGCACCTGGTATAAACGAATCCTGTCTATCCTCACCCTATGCTTGCTTTTACRTCTCTATATCTYGTCCCCTCGACCTTGTCTTACTCTTGTTGTACTCTTTCGCCACCGTCTCTGCGCCCTCCTCGTGCGGCCCATGTCTTTTGTCCCCGTTTTATTATTAATATCGTCACCCTCGCTCTTGTCCGTCTCAAATTGTCCGCTGGCTTTTTGACCTTCAACCGGGCCTACTTTATCGGTTTCTTGTCTGAATACAAGAAGTAGTGGTGGTGTTGGTTGTGAGGAAAGCAAACTTTTCAGTGTGGACCCGGTTGCTGCTGTCAAAAGGCTCTTTGGTTTTTTTTTTTCTGCTTGTTTTTCTCTCTCTCTCTCTCTCTCTCTCTCCCCTATGCCTATGTTGTTAGCTCTGGACTATATGCCTGACTGTGCTGTTGTGTCGTTATACCTATGGAATTAAAAAGTGGATGCTGATTGGCTATCGGAGTTTGAAAGTGGCGCCCAAAGCGGCAGGTGCCAACGGGTGTTCTCACACTGGAAAAATAGAGTCTTTTTACCTTCCGCCCCCTTCCCATTCGTTGCTCCTCACCTCCGCTGCGCCTTTACACACTCAAAAAAAAAAAAGACAGGTCCACCGCAATGGACATTGACATGAAAATCAAGGATGATGGTGAGGACAAGAGCATTGCTCCGCCTGTAGGGGGAGGAAGAGACCGGGATCGTGACCGCGAGCGAGAAAGGGAGAGAGAACGAGAGACACACAGGGATAGGGATCATGACAGAGACAAGGATAGGGGGGACCGTGATCGCGACCGTGATCGTGACCGCGATTTTGACCGTGATAGGGACAGACGAGACCGCGACAGGCGGGACTCTCGTAGGCGTCTTCTTCTTGTTTGAAACTGGGTGCTGACTCAAGTCGCTCGCTCTATAGTTCGTGGTGGTGGTGGTGGTGGCCGTCGAGCAGGTGACCATTGGGAACCGGATAGGCGCAACGGTGGTGATGTATGTGTTGTTTTTTTTTCTTATGTTTTTTTTTCTCTTTGCTAATGTGAAACAGCGCCGGAAGCGGTCAAGAACCCGCTCGCGTTCCCGCCGTTCTGCCTCTCCTCGCCGCAGACGTCGTTCACGRTCAAGGAGCCGCTCTCGCACCCGTTCACGTAGCAGGTCCCGCAGCCGTGGTGGTGGCGGTGGTGGTGGCGGCGGCGGTGGTGGGCGAGGAGGAGGCAGCAGCAGTGACGCCTTTTCCCGCTCTCTCGGTGGCCCCATGAATGCCGACCACGAGGAGGCTGTCGAGTTTGCCAAGATCAGCAAGAGAGAAAACCGAGTCTATGTGGGCAATCTCAGCTACGACGTCAAATATCGTGATTTGATTGAATTTATGAGGGGAGGTGGGTTGGGGAATCTCCGAATTAGTTTTTTGTTGTCTATTTTTTTTTTTCTTTTGGGTGTGAGGAAGGGTTGCGAAGGGGGAAGAGGCTGCCCTGGTCTTTTTTGGCGATAGCCCTGATTTTTGATTTTTTTTTCATGCGTGTCTGGGATGGCAGGGGCTCATTCATTGGCATCTGGGAGACATGATGGGTGGGCGGGGGGATACGATGCGCACGCAAACGTCTTTCCGATGAACTGGAGCTTGAAGAAAGAGCTTGTGGGGAGGAAGAGATGATTTTTCTTTAGTGCGTGGAAAGAAGGGGGGGGGGGGTTTGCTTGGGGAGGGGGAGGAATACGCCCTTTTTTTCCGCCGCTCATTTTTTTGATGGAATTGGTCGAGCTGTTGGCAGGATATTGATGGGAGTTTTTTCTTTTGGGGTTGGCAGCTGGTGAGGTACTCTTCGCCGAAGTTCTTGTTACGCCGACGGGTGTTTCGAAAGGATGCGGGTGCGTTTTTGTTATTTTTTTCTGTTGATTTTGATGCTGATAATTTGGTAACAGTATCGTTGAATTTGCGTCTCAGGAAGACTCCCAGCGAGCGATTCGTGAGCTGTCGGAACAGGCACTTCTTGGTCGTCCTGTGTTTATTCGAGAGGTGTGTGTGTTTGTTGCTGGGTTTTTGCCTGAGCGATGCAGTAATTGGGTTTCTAGGATCGCGAAAGTGAGGCTCGCTTCGGTGCGACCCCCGTCCCAGGTAAAATTGGTATGGCTATGGCTGGACAGGGGCTTCATGCGGCTCCACCTCCACGCCCACCTTCGCACAACTACTTTAATGCGGGTCAGAACCCTGGAAATCAGCTCTACGTTGGGAATGTGAGTAGCCCCCGCGTATTGAAAAGAATTGTGGTTCTAATATAAATTGATCCATAGCTTCCATACCAAGCGGGCTGGCAGGATCTCAAGGATCTTTTCCGCAATGCTGGTAATATCATTCGTGCGGATATTAACATTGGTGCGGATGGCAGGCCGAAGGGATCTGGTACGGTGGTGTTTGAGACTACCAAGGACGCGCAGCAGGCGATCAGTAGGGATATTTTGTTTTGTTTATCGCTATTCTTTTTTTTTAACTTATTTTTGTGGCAAAGATATGTACAATGGGTACGAGTGGTAYGGTCGCACGCTC
Organism: Lepiota subincarnata; assembly: GCA_023014305.1. Lineage (NCBI taxonomy): Eukaryota > Fungi > Basidiomycota > Agaricomycetes > Agaricales > Agaricaceae > Lepiota > Lepiota subincarnata. The sequence continues at coordinate 134,279 of JAECYV010000003.1, forward strand.
GAGGTCCGCGAGGTAAGGCGGGGTTTTTCGTGCAGGTGTTCTTGATTTGTCCATTGATTTTCTTTTTGCTAGGATCGTTATGCTGGACTGTCTGGCCCGGGWTTCCGAGGAGGCTTCCGAGGTGCGCCTCGTGGCTTGCGTGGGTTCCGTGGAGGGTTCAGGGGTGGACATCGTGGTGGGTTTGGGGGTGGTGGGGGTGGTGGTGGAGTTGGGCGCGATTTCTCCAACCAGGAATTGTATGCCGATTATAATGGTCCTGATTCATCAGGAGCACCGGCTGGTGGGTTGAGGATGGATCAGTACGGAGGTGGGTATGGGGGTGCTGGTGGTGGTGCTGGTGGTGCTGGGTATGGTGGGTATGAGCCGGAGCCTAGTCAGCAGATCATGGTTCGAAACGTAAGTGGAAATGGCCAGAGGYTGGTAGAGGAAATGCTGAACACTTCCTTTCTAGTTACCATGGTCGACTGCGAATGAGGACTTGGTTGAGYTGTTTGAGACTACAGGCCAAGTCGAGTTGGCYGAGATTCTCTTTGATGGCACGCGTTCGAAGGGATGTGGAGTTGTCCAGTTTGCTCAGATTACAGAAGCCGAGACTGCGATYGCCAAGTTCCAGAGTTATGTGTATGGGGGCAGACCTCTTGGTACGGTTGTTTTTGGTTTTCAAAGTTGATTAGGGCTGATTTGTGTAYAGATGTGCGTTTCAATGATCGCTGGCATACGTTTACACCCACGGCTGCCAAGGGTGGACAGGTTGCACCGATGCAGAGCGATGGGGTCTAGTCGTAGTTTCTTGTAACAGTATGGGTTATATCTCTAGTTTGAAATCTGATCAAGGGCGAAATGTCGGAGAAGCGATGAGCCAATAGGAAGCAGCGAGGACATCAGTTGTGCAATCTCTGGGGCCGCCTGCCTTTCTGGGCACAGGTCTTGCATTCTCTCTCTCTCTCCCTCCCTCCCACATCGGACTGCCAACCGATGCCCTCCTTTGACTCCTTTGCAGAGCCTTACACTCGCCAGGCCGACGAGGCCTCGCTTGACCAGGTCCGCGCCAACATACGTTCCCTCGAGGAACAGCACACGCAGAATGGTCTTTTGCTGACAGGTCGCATTATCCATGTCTGTCACTATCTGCCCATCGTCGCTACCTACAATCCCCCGACTTGTGTGAATGGGATTCCTAGTCCCCCTGCTACTCCCCCTTCAAAGGCGACCGAGTTTCTGCCCACCACCACCACCAGCAGTAGTACTCCGASTCTCCTTTCACCGGCTGGGGGGGATGCAGGCGTTGGTGAAGACCCCAGCAAAGACACCAGTGACTCTTCAGCGCCAGCGTTGTGGGGACTAACCCCGCGCTACGGACACGCCGCGATGATCTCGGGCATTCGATCTCTCTCGAGCACCCATGAGCAAGTCATTGTAGGGTGGACGGGGGATATTATTATTAACGGTGCGGGTCCGAGTGAGAAGATGGCTGCGAATGCGATCAAGATGGAGGATAGGATGGCGTTTGAGGAGGCGCTGAAGGGGTATGTGGCCAAGGATAGTGATGGRGATGAGAGTGGTGGGGGTGATGATGAGAAGGGGACGACGTATGTGCCTGTGTGGTTGGATGATAAGGTTGCGCATGGGCATTATGATGGGTATTGCAAGCAGAGTGAGTGTTGTTTGTTGAGTTCCCCCTCCCCCCTACGATGAGCTTATGGTGTGATTGTTTTTTCAACAAGCTTTGTGGCCTTTGTTTCATTATTTGTTGTGGCAGGATGTGGCTACGGAGTATGCCTCTGCTGATCAACATTATCCCCACTACGAGTCTGCGAACGCGGCGTTTGCGCAGAGGATTACTGAGGTTTATCGTCCRGGAGACCTCATCTGGGTACATGACTACCATCTACTCCTCGTTCCCAAGTACGTTTACGTTTTTTTGTCGTCGTCGTCACATCTTGCGTCAAAGTGTGTGTGGGGGGGGGAGTGAATGTTTGCTCATACGTCATAAAACATCATTATAGGCTCGTCAGGGAATCTATTCCTGATGCTACTCTCGGTTTATTTGTCCATACCCCATTCCCAAGCAGCGAAGTCTTCCGGTGTCTACCCCGTAAGTTCTAGCCTTACCTAATTATAAAACATAACAATAAAACTCAATGTCTTGTGTAGGCCGAAGGGAGATTCTTGATGGGATTCTGGGCGCCAATCTGGTATGCTTCCAGGTGAGGTTGTGTGTGACTTGTGTGTGCATCGGTGGTTGTATTCTGAGACATCTCACCAAAAGACGTACTCTTACACACGCCACTTTATCTCGACGTGCATCCGTGTATGCGGTTACGAGGCTGGCTCTCGCGGGATTGATGTTGAAGGGCATGTTACTGTGGTGTCGCATTGTCCTGTGGGCATTGATGCCGAGCGCGTTGCTCGCGACATGTGCGTTAAGATAAACGGCCCTTGTATGTGACGTCACTGATGATTTTTTTTTATATTTGATTTGATCTCAGCCAACGGCCTGGGATACAGCCCAAATTGGAAGCGCTGAGCACGTTGTATGAGGGCAAGAAGATCATCGTWGGTCGCGATAAGCTTGATGTCGTCAAGGGTGTTATCCAAAAGGTGGGTAATCTAAAACTCCTTTTTTGGACTTTTGACACATAGGACTTGCTCTATTAGCTGCGTGCTTTCGAGAAGCTTCTCCAGGACTACCCTGAGTGGATCGGCAATGTTGTCATGATTCAGGTTACCTCCCCGGCCTTGACGGACTCGCCCAAACTGGAGAGACAGGTTAGCGAACTCGTATCTCATATCAATGGGGAGTATGGCAGCCTTGATTTTATTCCAGTTCACCACTAGTGAGTTTCCTCCCACCCCCTTCCCTTCTTTCCTTTCGTATCCCTTCTGATCGAGATAACTTTGTTAGCCACCAGACCCTGAAAAAGGACGAGTTTTATGCCCTGTTGAGTGTTGCTGATCTTGCCGTGATCACTCCGCTTCGCGATGGTATGAACACAACCAGCATGGAGTTTGTTATCGCCCAGGAAAAGACAAGTAAGAGTCCTAGTGTACTTAGCGAGTTTATGGGTATCAGCAAGAATATGGAAGATGCTCTCCTTGTCAACCCCTGGAACCTCGGGGTGAGTACCTTTCCGTCTTCCTCCTTCCCACGATTAAATTAGATCCGCTGACGGGGACACGATGAATTTCCCTTTTCCATTCTGTCACTCCGAATTTGGCTCGGCCGACTTTTTGGTATATATGAAATTTCGTTTTCCCCCCGAACCCCTACCTCCCTCCCCACCCCCTTTCTCTTTCTATCTCTTCTCCTGGACTTTTTTTTTTGTTATAGGAAGTGGCGGCTGCGATTAACAAAGGCTTGCTTATGCCCTCTGCTGAAAAAGCTGCCAGACACGCCAAGTTGTACAAGGTAGTTACGACGCATACGTCCCATACTTGGGCGGCGGTACTTGTGAAACAGTTGCTTGGACAGTTTGGACGACARGGGATGGCGAGACAGACTCCGTATATCCCGAAGAGCCAGTTGGARAGGTTGTATCTATCAGCGAAGAAGAGGTTGTTCTTGTTTGATTATGATGTGAGCTGATTGCTGTTATCGATATGATATCCCTTTGGTTTCTTACCCGTCCTGCCCTGCCCCCACCTCCTCTTCGATGATAGGGAACGCTTGCGCCGATCGTCAAGACACCATCGATGGCTGTGCCTTCCCAGGCGACACTTGAGGCTTTGGAGAAGTTGTCGAATGATCCAAGGAATACGGTGTATATCATCTCGGGACGGGATCAAGCGTTCTTGGAGTTGCATCTCGGGCATTTGAAGAATGTGGGCTTTTCGGCGGAGCATGGTGGGTTTGTGAGGGAGCCTGGTAGTGGCGAGTGGAGGAACTTTACGAAGAATTTGGATATGGGGTGGATGAGTGAGGTTGAGGAGATATTTAGGTATTACACTGAGGTGCGGTGTTTATATCTGATATCGTTGGGATGTTTGCTGATTATGTTTGTTCGGGGGTTATTTTAGAGAACTCAGGGAAGCCATGTTGAGACGAAGAAGAGTTCGGTTACTTGGCATTATCGTGCTTCTGATCCTGAATGGGGGTGAGTGGTCTGATCGGTTGAAGATAATGTGTACAATGGGTTTATGTGGGCTCCCCCCTCCCCTAGTTTATTCCAGTGCCGCCAGTGTCAGGATTTGCTGGAAAATAACTTGGCAAAGAAACGACCGATAGAAGGTACGCCATTCCTTTGCAAAGGGAAATGGGCCTATCGATTGATTGGGTTGGGTTGGTGATTAGTGATGGTTGGAAAGAAGGTTCTGGAGGTGCGACCGATCGCTGTCAACAAGGGCGAGATCGTCAAACGGTTACTTTACCTCAACCCCGATGCCGAGTTTATCTTTTGTGCCGGCGATGATAAGGCGAGTAATCTCCGTGTTCCAAAA
>JAECYV010000003.1:139240-204561 GCA_023014305.1 Lepiota subincarnata
AGAAAAAAAAAAAGGTGGTAAAAATAGACAAACAGAAATTTATCTATAAACCTCCAAAAGTGGTGGAATTAACTTCCCGACCATTCTTGCAGTCGAGATTCACATCACCTGCTCCACAAAACCCAGACCGCTGCTCGAAATCAGCCACCGCCTCCCTTATTTTTACAACCAGCCGCTTTGAGTGGTACTCATCGCATCGTACCCGAAAGACCTTCAACGACGGCGCGGTGAGATGCTCGAAATAAGGCATGATCCGCTCGTCCCACCCTTGTATCCCCAGCACCTCCAACTTGCTCAGCGTCACGTCTGGGTAGACCGTCCATGACCCATCCGACGCACTAAACAGGCCAGCGGACACGCGCAAACGTGTGATGTTGGGTGATTTCGAGATCAGCATCATCGACGCGAAAGCGGAAGTCTCCAACAGGGTCAGCGAAGTCAACTGCGCCCAGGGGAACACGCTGATACTCGCTGGGAGTCTCGTTTCAGGTGAGCATGGCTCGTAGTGCAAGCAGGTTTTGCTGAATTTGGAGAGGATGAGGTGTCGGAGGGCGGGTGCGTTTGTGGGTGAAAAGAGGGAGAAGGCGTGGTACATTTCGAGTCTGCGTAGATCGAGGGTGTTGCAGAGGCCGAGTGTGTGAAGGAGGGGGAAGGAAGAAGGGAAGGAGGTGGAGGAGGAGGAGGAGGGGGTGTGGGGGGGTGTGGGTGGGAGGTCGAGCCAGTTTGAGGCGGGTAAGCCTGGGTGTGGGGCAGCGGGGGGGTTGGGATTGCAAGTGAGAACGGCGTAATCTGTTTCTGCGAGAAAGACTTTTGACCATCGGTGGGCGTGGGCGTAGAGGAGGTCGAGGTAAGGTGCGAGCCTCCGCTTGTATGGCGTGGCAAAGCCTGGGTACATACTTGAGTCAAAGTCATATCCTGCATCGCGTTCTTCGTGAAGGGAGAAGCGGAGTGGGAGGGTGCCCGAGCGGGAGAGGCAGAGAGCGAGCTGCTGGGCAGAGAAACGGGTATAGTTGGCAATGTAGAGAACGGACCAGGCGGAGGGTGTGTTGAGGAGGAGAGTTCGCCATTGGTAGCAGATGTGTGTGAGCTTCCAAAGGGTGCCGCCACCTTTGCCGATGGGGAGCGCGGGGCGAAAGTTGCCGCCGTCAAGTTCGATTTCGGTTAGGTCGATATCATTGCTCGGGCGTGCTTGTTCGAGAACTTGGCAGCAAAGGAAGACTTCGGAGAGGATCTCTGCAGGGAGCTTGCGGATGGGCGCGAGAAGGCTTCTAAGGCGTTCGAGCTTATCTTGTAAGAACGGAACGAATTGATCTTTCTCGTAGGGGCTGGAGGGCGTTTCCCCCGTGATTAACGAGGGCAGGGTGAGTTCAAGGTGGGTGACGAGGCTGGATGTGCCTTCTCTTTCCGCTGCGACGCGACCCCTCACCGATAACTCACGCAACGTCACCAGGTCAGGAAGGCTGTGAGAGCCAAACGTGAACGGTACATCATTGGATAGCGGGGGATGCGTAGGATCCATGGTTCTCGAAGGATCGTCAGAAGTGCCAGTGTCCTGGAAGCGGGAGGAGATGCTGTCTGAAGGTGTGGGGTGAGCTGACATAGTGTGCCTCGAGGGTTTCTTTAGAAGGAGGGGCCTATCTAGATATACTTATATGCGTAGAGCATGACGCATCGATGATAGTGATCAAACCATCGATATGTCCTGGTGCTATCAGATGATGGCCAGCAATGTTCTGGCTCGGCTAACGCGTGGAAGCCGTAGCAGACGTTTAGCGAAACTGCCTCCTCGCCAGTGCTGGGTCGTGGGTCGAGGTCCAGGCCGGCTTTATCGATTGATCCTCGGCCATGGGGACCTTGGGTATGACGGTACGACCCTGTATTTCGGAAAGACGGATCAAGCCGTTGAAATCGACATCAGTCATGGCTTTGTGGGTGCTGGGATCTCGGAAGGATTATGTCGTGCAATCATCTGTAATGCGTGCACACGGTACAAACGTTGCACCGCACGTATCCTGGTTCAGCTATAGGAGGATTAGGCAGCAACCGCAGAGAACCGGAAAGAAATCGCCCACACCATTATCAGGCTTGATCAGTGACAGTGATTACAAGCCCTTGTACTTGATCCCTTCGTCGGAGCTATGCGGTTGGACCCCCTCGGCGGAGAGTACTTCATTGGGCTGCATAAGAGAAAACTACTAGGATGCGACATCAGAAAGGCTGATAGCGAATGGAGGAGTGCAAGGTGAGAACGTGGGTGGGGGTGTTATCGTTATGTGTGATATGTAGATGTTGTGAGTACCGAAGGCGGAGTTGCCTCGGGTTTAGGGGACCCTGAGCTGATTTGAGTGAACTACACGGATCAGAATAGAGTAGAAGTATTTGAGGGAAGAAATCACAAAAGCTCGAGTGTGCCGCAGGTATGGATACAATTACTTCGAAACCCCCATCAGGCAGTTCTGCCGGAATCCCCTTGGCTGACACCTGACACACTTTTTCCGATCCTCGAAAATCTTCCGGAGAGCCACAAACTCACTAATCCGGACTCAAGAATCTCTGTGGTGACCGATATGTCCTGATGGGGTACCGGCAAGGTAAAGCTTTGAGGGATTGCTACTGAAGGTTTCAGAGACCTAAAGTGAGATGATGTAGATAATGTCCACCATCAAGGGGCCCAGTTTACGCCATGAGGTGGACTGGCTCATCTTGTATACAGGGATGCAACGTGTATCTATCACCCTGCTTCTCTCAAACATTTTTCTCTGCGGAATATATATATTGGATAGCCCTACACCGTACTAATATGCTTAGCAACTTGACACACAGGCACCGCGGCCAAGGACTTCTGCTTAATGAGCAACGGAGGGTAAAGATACAACAATATTGGACGACCCGTTTTTGTTGGTGAGTTTTGACACAGATTTGCTCAGCCACCCGAGGTTGACATAATTATTTCGAGTGTGAGGATTAGTGAAAGGGGCTCCTTAAAGGTCATGTCCCTCTATGTCATCCACGCGCCTTCGAAAACGCCCTGTCTGATGGGCGCGGTACGACAAGATTAACTCGAATCTTATGTAGGGCTGCTCAGTGCTCTTGCCCCGCGACGGTCTACCAAATACACTCATCCCTTGCGAGTCTGGATAACTTTCGAGCAGTCACCAGCCCCAGTTCAGGATCGTACGTTCTGCCTTTGACCCGTACTCTACTCTAGGAGCAACCACCTTGGATTGATATACACGGTCTCCGGCACACTCCATGACACCGTGTCGCCAGCTGGGGTTACTTACTAGACACGCCATGCAACGGTTACACAGCCACATAATAGCAGCTCTTTATCTTCCCACCATTGGCAAGGGTGAATACAACGTTTCGTCTTACGTTGATTCCTGTTTATCGTGGACATAGTTACCCTTTTTGACTCGTTATAGGTACTTCGAATTTTATCTCGACCTGCTGTATATGGGACTGATTGTCTTTGGGTCGCGCTAGCGTCGCCCGGCCTGCAACGTGTCCTGGACTCGAACAAGAGCGAATGTCAAGTGAAACGGAGAAATTAGCAAAGACTGTGATTGAGTTGTACGCTCAATTTGAGCGTACGGGGGCACTCAGCGACCTAGAGATAGCGATCGGGAGTATCCAGCAGGCACTTTCGCTCACCCTAGATGGTCATCCCGATAAACCAGTGTACTTCAATGTCCTTGGGATTGCCCTCCGGAATCGATTTCGGTGCACAGGGACGCTCAGTGACATCGAGGAAGCCGTCAGGAACCAACAGCAAGCAGTGTCGCTCACTCCCGATGGCCATCCGAACAAACCAATACGCTTCAACGACCTCGGGAATGCCCTCTTGAATCGATTTCGGCACGCAAATATACTCAGTGATCTTGAGGAGGCCATCAATAACCAACAACAGGCTGTGTCCCTCACTCCTGATGGCCATTCGGACAAGCCAATGTACCTCAATAACCTTGGACTTTCCTTCGAGAGTCGATTTAGGCGTACAGGGGTATTGAGTGATCTCGGGGAGGCCATCAGGAACCAACAGCAAGCCGTAAACCTTACTCCTGATGATCGTCCCAACAAACCACTGTACCTCAACAACCTCGGGATCTCCTTCCAAAGTCGATTTGAGCGCACGGGGGTACTGAGTGACCTCGAGGCCTCTATCAGAAACTCGCGACAAGCTGTGTCCCTCACACCTGACAATCATATAAACAAACCAACGTACTTCAGCAGCCTCGGGAAAGCCCTCCAGAATCATTTCTGGCGCACAGGGACGCTGAGTGATCTTGAGGAGGCCATTAAGAGCAAAGAGCAGGCCGTGACCCTCACGCCTGATGGTCATTTGGACAAGCCAATGTACCTCACCAACCTCGGGACTGCCCTCGAGTGTCGATTTGGGCGTACAGGGATGTTGAGTGATATCGAGGAAGCCATCAGGAATCAACAGCAGGCTGTTTTCCTCGTTCCTGATGGCCATGCCTATAAACCAATGTGCTTCAACAACCTCGGGAATTCCTTTGGTTCTCGATTTAAGCGCACAGGTATACTCAGTGATCTCGAGGAGGCCATCAGGAACCAACAACAAGCCGTGTCCCTCACTCCCGATGGGCATCCTGACAAACCAGCATATCTCGGCAACCTTGGGACCTCCTTCCAGAGTCGATTTCCGCCCACAGGGGTCCTGGGTGATCTCGAGGAAGCCATAAAGAATCAACGGCACGCCGTGTCCCTCATTGCTGACGGTCATGTCCGCAAACCAATGTACCTCAACAGCCTCGGGTCTTTCTTGGATTGTCGGTTTGGGCGCACAGGGGTGCTGAGTGATATCAGGGAGGCCATTAGGAACCTACAGCAAGCCGTATCGCTCACGCCTGATGATCACGCCGACAAACCAATGTACCTCACCAACCTCGGGAATTCCTTCCAGAGTCAGTTTCGGCATACAGGGATGCTTAGTGACCTCGAAGCGGCCATCGAGAGTAAGCAGCAGGCCGTGTTACTCATTCCTAATGATCATCCCGACAAGCCGATACCCCTTAATACCCTTGGACTTACCTTCGACAGCCGATATCGGCGCACAGGGATGCTGGGTGATCTCGAAGAGGCCATCAGGAACGAGCGGCAAGCCGTGTCGCTCACTCCTGATGATCATCCCGATAAAACAATGTACCTCATCAACCTCGGGAACTCCCTCGAGAGTCAATTTAAGCACACTGGGTTACTGAACAATTTGGATGAAGCAGTATCAAATTTTCGATTAGCTGCAACTTCCAACATCRGTTCAGCATTCCTCCGATCTCTTGCCTTTCAAAAGTGGGCTCGCTTAGAAACCCAACGGAATCCCCCCTCTGCCTTAGCCGCATACCGTCAAGCTATCGATCTCCTTCCACAAGTAGCTTGGATTGGAGATCCCATTACTACACGCCACTCGCAACTCACCAAGCTTGGCGATATATCGAGAGAGGCTGCTGCATTCGCCCTGGATGTAGGCCACCCAGATCTTGCAATCGAGTGGCTTGAGCAAGGGCGTTCGATTGTCTGGAATCAAATGCTCCGCCTCCGAACTACGGTCGACCACCTTCGTCAAGTTCATCCAACGCTTTGCGATAAATTCATGCAAATCTCACATGAGCTTCAAACCGCAGCCACCCGAGGGCACAACACAAATACAGCAGACGATGTCAAGAACCATATTTCGCTCGAGGAAGACACTCAACACCATCATCGCCTTGCAGAGAAGTGGGAGTTGCTTGTGGGGAAGATCCGATCGCTTCCGAAYTTTGAAGACTTTCTTCTTCCAAAGAAAGTCTCCGCTCTCATGGAAGCTGCCCGCTCAGGTCCCGTGGTTGTCATTAATGTTCACGAGCGCCGTTGTGACGCATTGGYCCTCGTCCAAGGGAGAGACCAAGTGCTCCATATCCCATTAAACAAGCTTCACTACGACGATTTAAAGAGGATGCACCACTTACTACGGCAATATCTTGCAAGCCCATATCGGGCTCRGAGGTGGGAGAATCGTGCTGGTGGACCAGCCCTGGCAGTGGGTGGCTCGCTCATAGCGGAGATTCTCGAGCAAATTTATTCTAAAATTGTCTATCCTATCCTGCAARGCTTGGACATGACGGTAATGGATATTTTCACTTGCAAGACATATCCACTGAAGTTGGTTGTAGACGGCTAAATCTGATCCTTCGAGCCTTTCCCGTATTTGGTGGTGTCCAACTGGGCCTCTMACCTTCTTTCCACTGCACGCCGCTTGCTGCAGAACCAGAACCGAGATCGATGGGACATTCAACTATGTTGTCTCCTCTTACACACCGACAATCAATGCCTTGCTCGAAGCAAGATCGGCGGAACGTCAGCCATTCAGCCGACTTGTTGGCATCGCCATGACTGACACACCTGGTCAAAGTTCGCTTCCAGGTGTCGAGACGGAAATTGTGAAGATAGAGAAATTGTTCGCCGCCGACTCTAGGTGGAATTCTGAGATACTTCGAAATGAGCAGGCGACAGGAGAACAGGTACTCACCCACATGACAAACAGCGGCTGGGTTCACCTGGCGTGCCACGCTATCCAGGACAAACAAGAGCCCACGCGGAGTGGTTTCTGCCTCCATGACCGGCGTCTGACGATCATGGATATTGTYGCCAAGCCATTTGGATATGCTGACCTTGCGTTCCTGTCAGCTTGTCAAACAGCAGCCGGAGACGAGAAAGCATCGGACGAGGCGGTGCACATTACTGGTGCAATGTTAGGTGCGGGATACCGGAGCGTGATTGGGACGATGTGGGCAATACCTGATGAGGCCGCGTCAACAATCGCCACAAAGGTGTATAAARTACTTTTTGTCTRGGGGGGGCCGGGTAGTGATCGAGCGGCGCAAGCCCTACATGAAGCTGTAAGAGAGATGCGAGAGTCRAGCCACGAATCGTTTAATTTCTGGGTACCTTTTGTACATTATGGTGCATGACATATGCTACCACGACCCCTTCTGTGTTACCATAGTAGATACATATGTACAGGCCAGGGGGGGAGGAACAAACAGGTCTCTGTATTGAGGTATGTATATGCAGACTACGGAATTCTGGTGCGGTATAGAACTCACAACAAAAGGAATGTGCATACCGGAGTCTGTGGAGGATGAGCGAGAGCTTTCCTACGCAATGTGATTTCGACACCGCTGCCATATGTTTCTCCACCAGCGCCGCCATCATCACCCGGTTCCGCAGGCAGATTATCCCCGTTCACATATCATTTCATGCCACCCCGTACCTGAATGATCGCGCACAGATCAGTTTATACACGAAATCGGGGAGAAGATTCGATGTTCAATGAAAAAAAATGTAAGATGTACAGCTATATTCTGATCCACGCGCGCATTTTCACAAAATGATTCTCATGCGGCGCATTGCACTGTCCACTGAAAGTATCGTGGAAGAAAGGTGGAAGGCCATAGAGAAACACTACGGGAGCTATTGGAGAGCGATATGCCGGCACTTTCGAGGAAGGTCTCTGAGAAATTCCTTGAGCCTGAGGGGCTGAGCATGGGTTTTCGGCGTACGTGGGGAGCGCTGGAGGTATTTGAGTGAGCCAGATTAAAGGAGGCTATATGAATGTATGCGCAGGACATGTGACGGACATTTCGGGTGGGCCTTAATGAAAATACCRGTAGTATCTAGACTGCAGGTCTGTCCTTTCAARAGAATAATCAAGCTGCCTTTGTGAGTAATCTGCCCAAACRTGTCCACGAGCTAAGTCCATCTACATGGTTAACTYTGTCATCTTGCGGGTCGTAGTTTCAGATATCTCCTCAAATGACGATGCCCAAATTATATGTTTGTTTTATCGCATTTTTTGTTTTGCACGCGTTCATCACACTTTGCTTACGCGATGTCCGTAGCCCATCGCATTAGCTGCCCTCACTTATCTACAGGCCTGAAGTTGAGTGGATCTTGATGAACTGTCCGCRGGGTAAAGCTTTGGGCGATTGCTGCAATGATTTCAKAAAACCTAAAGTTAGGAAGTTTCTACCATCTTTTCAAAGGCCTACGATTGACCACCAGTAGGCAAAGGACACACGATCCCCGTCGTCATTGCATACAGGGTTACGAATATGTACCTGCCGCCTCACTTTTCTCAGGAGCGCCTTGAGGACGTTGCATTTTTTGGACCATTCTCCACTACWAATCATCCTGGCCGGCATCACAAGTTCCCTCATGCTTGTAGAYTTGTCTCGCAGGCACCGCGGCCATAAACTTGTTCCTGTTGATGGGCTGAGTGCAGGGATGCAACATTATCGGATGAAGGCACTCTTGGTGAGCTTGGACCTACACATGCTCGATTGAGACACTCAAAYAAGTGGCAGAAAAAATTGACACGTCGCGGCGATTTTCGAACGAATTCGCTAATCCCTCTCCTGAATCYTCTCCTGAATCAACGGCAACTGCTTTGTCAAATGCCCTTTTGTGCTTTAACTCAGCTCTTCTCGTTGACAGTGAACGCCTGATAAAATGGGTACTGGTAATAACAAACTGATAGCAGCACATACCTAACTCCTTGCACCAGCAGAGACATGRTTCTCATAATTATGCTTCACTACTGGCATAGATAGCAACCTAGTCCATTGCCCTTGTACGCACACCAATCTTCACCAAGCCCTGGGCGCCTGATGGTGGTACAGCTGCCATAGCTCTCCGACGTTTCTCCTGCTCCGCCTCCGAAACGATGTCATATGGCTTGCCTACATCCTTGCATCCCATCTCCGGAGTTAGCCTATCACAGAGGCATCCACACCAGCGAAGGGCACCCCTTAAACGCTCTGTTCATGACTCGAGATGCCCGCCCTCAGAAATCCTATAGCTGATAAACTTGGGGCGACAAGACCAACAACTCAGGTTTTATATCCAAGGCTGATCAGCCTTACCCTGATGGTTTGCGAGATACACTGATCCCTTTCCTACCTTGGCGACGTCTGGGTAACTTTCAAACTGGTGCCAGGCACAAAATAGAGCCGACGTTCCGCCTGTGGCCATGTAATCCACTCTATGGGTAACCAACTTTGTTGGTACACATGGTCTCCAGCACACCGCCCAAAACACTGCGTAGCTAATTTTGGGTTGCTGGATACGGGACGCTTATTACACAGCCACGCCCAGCAACCACTTGTTTTGCTACCATTTGAGTGAGTGCAACGCTCCTCTTACCTTGATTCCTGCTAATCTTGAACTTAGTTTCCTTGTCTTACGACTTATAGGTGCCTTAAAATTTATCTTGACCTGCTGTATATCAGACTAATCGTCTTTTCTGGTCATGCAACATTGCCCCGGCCCTGGCTAGCAACGTATCAAAGTAATGGGTCATTTCCTCTCGGAGTCGGAGAAAGAGCAAGAGTCAATTGTAGCGAGGGGATTCTCCAGAGCTTGGTTTACATCATACGCCGACTTCGAGCGTACGGGGGCGCTTAGCGATCTAGAAACAGCGATATGGGCTATCCGGGGAGCACTATCGCTCACCCCCGATGGGCATCCCGACAAGCCAAGGTACTTCAATAACCTCGGGATCTCCTTCGAGAGTCGATTTGGACGCAYAGGGTTGCTGAGTGACCTTGAGGACGCCATCAGGAACAAACTGCAAGCCGTATCCCTTACGCCTGACGATCACGCAGACAAGCCAATGTACCTCCACAACCTCGGGATGTCCTTCCAGAGTCGATTTGGGCGCACGGGGACGCTCAGCAACCTCAAGGACGCTATCAAGCACAAACAGCAGGCTGTGTTGCTCRCCCCAGTTGACGACCCTGACAAAGCAGGCCGTCTCAACAGTCTCGGAATTTCCTTTCGGAGTCAATTCGAGCGCACAGGGATGCTGAGTAGCATCGAGGAGGCCATCRCGAGCCAACAACAATCTGTGTCCCTTACTCCCAATAACCACCCCCACAAGCCACGGCATCTCAGCAATCTAGGGAATTCATTCGAGACTCTATTTCAGCGCACAGGGAAGCTGAGTGATCTTGAGGAAGCAATCAGGAATAAACAACAGGCTGTCTCTCTCACTCCTGATGATCATATCGACAAACCGATGTACCTTAATAATCTTGGAAATTCCTTACAAAGTCGATTCTGGTGCACAGGRGCACTGAGTTCACTCGAGGACGCAATTGCGACCCAACGACAGGCTGTATCCCTCACCCCTGATGATCACCACGACAAACCACGGTGTCTCAACAACCTCGGGAACTCCTTCGAGGTTCGATTTCGGCATACAGGAAGGCTGAGCGACCTCGAGGACGCCATTAAAAACAAACAGCAGGCCTTGACCCTTACGCCTGACGACCATCCCGACAAACTACGCCATCTCAACAACCTCGGGGATTCCTTCCAGAGTCGATTTGGGCGCACAGGGATGCTGAGCGACCTTGAGGATGCCATTAGAAACAAACAGCAGGCCGTGTCCCTCGCCCCTGATGACCATCCTGACAAACCAACGTATCTCAACAACCTCGGGAATTCCTTCCAGAGTCGGTTCGGACGTACGGGGATGCTCAGTGACCTCGAAGAGGCCATCAAGCACAAACGACAAGCCGTATCCCTCACTCCCGACGATCATGCAGACAAACCAATGCGCCTCAGCAACCTCGGAAACTCCCTCCAGAGTCGATCCAAGCGTACAGGGGTGCTGAGTGACCTCGAGGAGGCCATCAAGACCCAAGAGCAGGCTGTGTTCCTCACTCCTGATGGCCATAGCGACAAACCAATGTACCTCAACAACCTCGGGATTTCCTTCGAAAGTCGATTTCGGCGCACGAGGATACTGAGTGACCTCGAGGAGGCCATCAAGCACCTACACCAAGCCGTATGCCTCGCTCCCGATGGTCATGCTGACAAACCAATGTACCTCAATAACCTTGGGAATGCTCTCGAGAGTCGATTTTGGCGCACAAGAATGCTGAGCTCGCTCGAGGAGGCCGTCGAAAACCACCAGCGAGCCGTCGCCCTCACGCCCGATGGTCACGCGAACAAACCAATATACTTGAACAATCTCKGGATCGCTTGCTACAGTCAGTTTTATCGTACTGGGTCGCTGAACAGTTTGGATGAAGCAATATCAAGTATGCAATTAGCAGCAACATCCAACATCGGCCCAGCATTGCTCCGATGTCAAGCATCTCAACGGTGGGCTCGCTTAGAAGCCAATCGAAATCCTCCCGCTGCCTTGATTGCATACCGCCAAGCTATCAACCTCCTTCCACAAGTTGCTTGGATTGGAGATCCCATCGCTGCACGCCATTCCCAGCTCACCCCCCTTGGTGAAATTCCGAGAGAGGCTGCCGCATTCGCGCTGGATGTTGGCCATCCAGATCTTGCACTCGAGTGGCTTGAGCAAGGACGTTCGATTGTCTGGAATCAACTACTTCACCTGCGAACGCCGGTCGACCACCTCCGTSAAGCCCACCCAGATCTTTGTGCTGAATTTACACAAACCTCACATGAACTTCAAAACGCAGCCACTCGAGGGCACAACGCAAACACAGCTGACGATGTTCAGAACCCTATTTCCCTCGAGGAAGATACCCAACGCCATCATCGCCTTGCGGAGAAGTGGGAGTTGCTCGTAGAGAAGATCCGATCGCTTCCGAAATTTCAAGACTTCCTTCTTCCAAAGAAAGCCTCTGCGCTCATGGACGCGGCTAGCTCAGGCCCCATTGTCGTCATTAACGTCCATGAGCGTCGTTGTGATGCGCTGGCGCTCGTCCACGGGAGAGACCAGGTGCTCCATATCCCATTAAACAAGCTTCACTACGACGATTTAAAGAAGATGCACCACTTACTGCGGCAATATCTTGCAAATCCTTATCGGGGTCGAAGATGGGAGAACCGTGCTGGTGGACCAGCCCTGGCAGTGGGTGGTTCGCTCATAGTGGAGATTCTCGAGGAACTCTATTCAAAGGTCGTCTATCCTATCCTACAAGGCTTGGACATGACGGTAATAGATATTTGCTCTTGCAAGATATACACACTGATGTTGATTGTAGACGGCTAGATCTGAACCCTCAAGCCTTCCCCGCATTTGGTGGTGCCCAACTGGTCCTCTCACCTTCTTTCCGCTTCATGCCGCCTGCTGTACAACCAGAACCAAGACTGATGGGACATTTGACTACGTTGTTTCTTCATACGCACCAACAATTAATGCCTTACTCGAAGCAAGATTGGCGAAACGTCAACCGTTTAGCCAAYTTGTTGGCATCGCCATGACTGACACACCTGGTCAAAGTTCGCTTCCAGGTGTCGAGACGGAAATTGCGAAGATAGAGAAACTGTTCGCCGCCGACTCTAGGTGGAATTTTGAGGTACTTCGAAATGAGCAGGCGACAGGAGAGCGGGTGCTGTCCCACATGACAAACAGCAACTGGGTTCACCTGGCGTGCCACGCTATCCAGGACAAGCAAGAGCCCACGCGGAGTGGYTTCTGCCTCCATGACCGGCGTCTGACGATYATGGATATTGTCGCCAAGCCATTTGGATATGCTGACCTTGCGTTCTTGTCAGCTTGTCAAACGGCAGCCGGAGACGAGAAAGCATCGGACGAGGCGGTGCACATCACTGGTGCAATGCTGGGTGCGGGATACCGGAGCGTGATTGGGACGATGTGGGCGATACCTGATGAGGTGGCTTCAAAAATTGCYGCAAAGGTGTATGAGATACTTCTGTCTGGAGGAGAGYCGGATAGTGATCGAGCAGCGCAAGCATTGCATGAAGCTGTGAGAGAGGTACGAGAGTCGAGCCACGATTTGTTTAATTTCTGGGCGCCTTTTGTACATTATGGTGCATGATTTATGATAGCATGTTCCCTTCTGTGTTAATACATGCAGAGAGCAGGCGAGTTCGAAAGGTGRAATAAACAATGGATTTTGATACCTACTTGCTAGGATTATGTCGGCTACTGGATTCTGAGTACTACGAGATACAGAACTAAAAGAATGTGTACACTGGAATGAGAAGAGGACGAACGAGTGCTTTTCTACGTCAAAAGACTTCGACACCACCGCCACAGGTTTCTCCACCAACACCTCCTCAACGGGCACCTCACTTGCACTGGGCTATCCTCGTCAGGTTCCTCAAACAGATACTCCGCGCACGAACAATTTATTAATGACAAGGGGTAGCCTCAATTCTRAYTTGCACACATAATTTCGCAAAGTTGCGTCACTTGGCGTTATCCAAAGTAAGTAAATTATTCCTATCGGGGGGCAAACAGAGACGAGGAGGCGCCCATCAGATACATCCAGATTCACTCCTTGAGCATCCACAGCTTGATCGCTCTGTCCACCCAATCGTTCTACATGCAACACCAAGCTCTCACTAAAAACAGCATTCAACAGAAAGGGACTGGGCACATTCGAACTCGTACACCCCCACGAATGTCATTCACAAATTTTCCTTCGTCTCTCTCACCCTCTCCTGCCTCCCGGAGTCATACCACCGACAGCACGCCACCGTTCATTATGCTCATCCCACCATCACTGCCAGCAGCACTCTTCGGAGGAGGCTCAAACAGACACCAATGCCACTCCTCCAGTCCCACCCTCCGTCGCGGTGATTCTAGCCAATAAGCTCCCCACGATCGCCAATGCAACTTTGACAGGGATGACTTCCCTACCAAAGGTACAATACAATTTTGCAGAACTCGTGTCGTGAAAATTACGTACGGGGGGGGCGGGGTCGTCCCGCCGAATGGTATCCGAGCTAACACACTGCGATGATAGGGAGGCAGAACTACTTAGATCACGGATACCCATGCCTTGACATTCAGAATTGTATTTCCCAACCTCAACAGGTTCACTCAACCCCACGTGTTGATATTTCCGCGACAACGGTGTGGATCTCTGACTTGGAGGATTATCCTCATCCCGCGAAAGTTTGTACAACTGCAATGACTTCCTGTTAATAAAAAGCTCGACTTTGAGTCATGTACGTGCGGAGGTGGAATCAGGGTTTTTTTTGCGAATGCAAAGTACAATACTAAGGACATCTGCGTCTGAGTAGGTTTTGACGGNCCGGGGGGGGGGGTTGAGAGTCCCGCCGAATGGTATCCGAGCTAACACACTGCGATGATAATGAGGCAGAACTACTTAGATCACGGATGTAACCCATACCTTGACATTCAGAATTGTATTTCCCAACCTCAACAGGTTCACTCAACCCCACGTGTTGATATTTCCGCGACAACGGTGTGGATCTCTGACTCGAAGGATTATCCTCATCCCGCGAAAGTGGGCGCTCCTGATAGCCTTTTGTACAACTGCAATGACTTCCTGTTAATAAAAAGCTCGACTTTGAGTCATGTGCGTGTGGAGGTGGAATCAGGGGTGTTTTGCGAATGCAAAGTACAATACTAAGGACATCTGCGTCTGAGTAGGTTTTGACGGCGGAGGGGGGATGAAAGAGTCGTGTGGAGGGGTATGAAGACGCTGGAGCCGCATATCAACAGTGTCAAACGACTTCGTGGCTGCAAACCTTTTGTGCGCCATAAAACAGTATATTTACCTTGTGCGGTGCTGTGAACCTATTGAGACCAAGAAAGGTTATGTACTGGCAGAGCTTTCATCCTCCCCTGGCGCTTGTATAGATTCGTAGCACCAAAGAAGGYAGGGAGGTACAAGAGGAATTTGGGTATGTGCGGAATGCGTATATAATTTTTCCCAGCACTGTGTCTGCTATAAAAGCTTCATGMGAGCAGGAGAGAGATAAGTMAAGGGGCATGAGGATGACATTGTCGCCGATGGAGATAGAGGATGATGGGATCAATCAGCCACTGACATCAACCACACTCTGAACGAACAAAGTCAGTACATAACGCTGGCATCGCCTGGAGTGCTGCACAACTCGATCTCAGCCGCTTTCAGCATCTTTGACGCCCCTGTGTTCTTTCATCACGGCACCCTGCTGATGTGAGAGGCCTGGGTCAGCCTGACTCTCTCGATGAACATCACTCGTTTGTATCCTGCGTATTCGCTCATCTACTTTTATGAAACCCAGCTCGTTATCCTCATCAGTGTTTGCCTYCTGGTGCTCCTTCTAGAGAAATACGTGTCGGCCAGCCAGCACCAGTCTGAGGTTCGGGAGAGCGCCGATGATCGGCTGGAGAATGCGAGGACGCCTAACGCGGGGAGTGTGTTGAAGACGTTGACGAGGAAGTATCTCCTTGTTTATGCTATAGTTATGGGTGCGTTCGTCGGGTTTGTCTGCAATGTTGTCATGAAACTGATGCGAGTTGAAATAGGCGCCGACTGGCTGCAAGGACCCTATATCTACTCGCTCTATAGGCAACAGTATGGTTTCCCGGAGCGGGTTGTTGCTCTACTGTTCGTGACTGGCTTTATGTCTGCGGGAGTGGCAGCGCCTCTGGTCGGTGTTTGGGCAGACCAACGGTGAGTTCCGTCTCATCGCTCTCCTCCTTGACTATGAAGGGTTCACCAGCTAAACGACAGTGGTCGGCGGAAACTGTGCCTGACGTTCTGTGTAACGTACACCCTTTCCTGCATTCTGATCCTCCTCCCTTCCCTCCCCATTCTCCTCGCCGGCCGACTGCTCGGCGGTTTCTCGACATCCATCTTATTCTCCGCATTCGAATCATGGTTAATCTCATCTGTATCGTCCGCCGGTCTTCAGTCTGCAGATTTATCAGCGATACTGGGGCGTGCGACGCTCGTCAATGGTTTTGTCGCTACCGGCGCTGGGGTGGTGAGCAACAGACTCGTCGGTTCGACGGGCAACTTTGCTTCGCCGTTCATTGCGAGTGGATGTTTGCTTATTCTCTCATTCGTTGTGATTCGTGGGACTTGGTTGGAGAATTATGGTAGTGCTGGAGGTACAGCAACTGTTGAGACTTCCCAGCTGAAGAGGCTGGGTCAAGCTTGGCGCCTTGTCCGTGGAGGTATGGTTCTCTCTTTCTGCGTTTCCTGGTATTTGATCATCAGGTTATGTCTGCAGATCGGATGTTGCTCGTCCTCGGCTTGACACAAACGTGCTTTGAGGGCTCAATGTACCTTTTTGTTTTTATCTGGGTTCCGTCCCTTCAAGAAGTCACTCGTTACTCTGAGAACCTGCCATTTGGCTACATCTTTTCCTCATTTATGGTTTCCATGATGATTGGTTCCATCCTCTACACCATGKTTGTGGCGTACTCGAAAATCACAGGGATCGAATCGACTCTTACCACTCATGCCAAGCTTAGCAGCATCGTTTGTGCTGTTAGTGCACTGGCTCTGGCGGGTAGTGTTAGCTCTCGCAACGAGGATGTGCGGTTCTGGGCGTTTTGTACCTTTGAGGCGTGTGTGGGCATGTATTATCCGGTCCAAGGCATGCTTCGTGGGACGCTCATTTCGAATGAACACCGTGCGACGGTGAGTTTTTTTTTGGTTGAAGAAATTGATTGGGCGTTTCGGATATTGATGATGATCTTTTTTTTTTTTGCGATGGGAACAGCTCTCGTCGCTATTCCGTGTGCCACTTAATATCTTTGTTGTCTTCTCTTTGCTTACCGGAGTATCGTCTGCCCGACAAGCGGTGCTCAGTGGGAGTGCGCTCATGCTTGCATTGTCGTCGCTCATGAATTGGGTTGTTATTGTGAATCGGTCGGATGCGCTGGTGGTGGGGCACGGTGGGCAGCGGACGTACAGTACCTGACAACAGTTAATTAGCAATAGAAACATTGATCAAACTCCGAGCCGCTGAGTCAGCTGTGTGTGGGCCGAGGGGTGATGGCAAACAGAAGACACGGCCCATGGTGTGTTGCTGCTACTTGGACCCAGCAACTCCCTTTTTCTCTCTCTCCAACCTCGACCAATCTCTCTCTCCACCACCCCCTCCTCTCCCGCAAAATCCTCATTTTGTGCCAAATGGTGCGTCGTTTCTGCCTCTGGGGCACTATGCCGCTGTCCCACTCATTGCCGCCGCTCCTTTAGTCAACCAACTGCAGGAGACGCCTCATTCGCGACTTCAAACGCCTCTCCACCGATCCGCCTGGCGGAATATCCGGAAGCCCATGTCCCGACAACATTATGCTATGGAACGCAGTCATCTTTGGTCCAGGTGAGCAGCCGTCTCTGGATGTCGCCTCGTGTGCAAATTCGTTGCCGAYCTCCTCCCCTTTTTTTTTTTTGCCCTGCGCCCAGGCGACACACCGTTTGAAGACGGTACCTTCAAACTCCTCCTCACATTTGACGAGTCATACCCCAACAAACCGCCCTCTGTCAAATTCCTCTCCCGCATGTTCCATCCCAACGTCTACGCAAATGGGGAGCTCTGTCTGGATATCCTGCAGAACCGATGGTCGCCGACATATGACGTTGCCGCAATTCTAACTAGTATACAGAGTCTCTTACACGATCCTAATCCGAACAGTCCAGCAAATGCAGAGGCGGCCCAGCTGTACCGGGAGAATATGAAGGAGTATGTGCGGCGCGTGAAGGCGACGGTGGAAGAGAGTTGGCTTGACCCGGAGGACCACCAGGCGGGGGCGGCGGGTGCCACACCTGGGGGAGAGTCGGGTTCACTCCCTTTGTCTTCGCTGTCCAATTGAGTGTGGTCTTTTTGCGAACTTTTTTTTTGTCCTCTTTTACCCCGGCGAGAGTTTATAGGATTTTTTTTCTTTACGGTGTGGAGTGTTGAGCGTAGATGGGTTTTTGGTTTTTGGGTGTACACCGATAGACGGTGATCATATTGAATGTTTCCTGTCGCCCCCCCCTTTTTTCGCCTATTGCTTGATCACCCGCATGGTTGACTCTTGGGCCTGGATCACATTGGTTCAGAACTCCTCCCTCCCCTACCTCTTCTCCAATTGGCATTCATTGTAATCCTTTTTCTTTTCTGTCCATCCTTTTTCCTTCCCTCTCTCGCCCCCTACTCACATTGTCCACGTATATACTCCGCCCGTCTAGTCGCATCATTACATTTGTAACCCCTATCCACTTTACTACATACATACGCAGCTCGTGCTATGAATGGATACTTGCTGATAATTAATTCCCAAATTATCAATTTCGTCGGCAGGCTCCGTGACTCCCCCAACTCAATTTTTCGCCTCGRTTCCTCTATGTAGGGTCATGAGTTAGCTCTCATTGACCCGACGAAGCAACCATAATTTATACACCCCCCAATATTCACACAGCCCTCGCATAAACCAAAGAGCTTGTCTCCTCGCGTCCAATCAATCCCCTTTCACTCAATGCCTTCGTCTAAGGAACCGAAAAGTCATTCGACTCTTCCTCCATCGCCTCCTTCGACGTCTGAACCGGGATCACCACCAACACCACCACTCAACGGCGACTCAGACAGAATGGGCCCCCAAATGAAAATATTTTCCGACGCGGCACCTCCACGCTGGAGACAAGCCCTGATGGGTTTCAAAGGTGGCTAAAATGCATGATAATAAAGAGAAAAAATCCCGATATCGCTAATTCCAATACAACAGCAACAACATCCATGGTCACTCAGCCGCACGGGAAGTTGAAACCACGAGAAGATTATGTGCGGATGTGGTTGACGTGCGAGCCGGATTTGCTTATGGCGCGGTTGGGGGGGTTGGTGACGAGGGTGGAAAAGATATTGGAGGGGTTGGAGGGGAGGGAGACGAGGTTTGTGAGAGCGGGGRCTGCGAGGAGGAGGGTGGATGATATGTTGGAGTATGCGGTGAGGTGTGTATTTTTTTTTTTTTTTTCGGGACCTGAAGTGGGGATTAATTTGGACTCGATTTTATCGGTCGATCATTCGCTTTGTTGCAATTATAATCACTGCGACACGGGGTCAAAACAAAAAAGATTAGCCACAGGAGCGCGAGTTCTCCAAGACGAAGACGCGGCCTTTCGAATCCTATTCCGCGTAGCAAGAGGATCACACCCACGAGACAAAATCAACACCGCCTACAATCTCCTCTGCTACATCCACAAAAAATATTTCTGCAAGGATGCGACATTGGAAAACCTGACGTGCTTATTGATGTATGGGGACATGATGTCAGCCTCGAGCGGCGGTGGTGGTGGGAGTGGGAGTAGGAGTGGGAGTCCGATGTCACATTGTGGTTTCTCGCTGGCCCATTTTTTTGCGCCGTTGAAGGATATGGGGCCGTATACGTCGTTCAAGTGTCTGTGGGAAAAGTATAATGAGTATAGGGAGGAGAATGGGCTGATGTTGCCGGGGCAAAAGAAGTGTTTTGTGTGTGGGATTGTTCCTGAGAGGAGGAGGGATTTGAAACGATGTGCGGGATGTTGTTTGATACCTCGGAAACCGGTGTATTGTGGGACGAAGTGTCAGAAAAAGGTATATTGTTCAATTTTTTTCGAATTGGGGAATTTGAGTGAATTAATGGGAAAGTTTTGTATAGCATTGGCCGACGCATAAGAAGTGGTGTAGCCGAGAATTCAAGGTCACGGAGTCGGATATAGAGAGTGAGGAGTGCTATTGCGATTATACCGATTGCGACTCCGAGGATGACTATGATTTCGATGATGAGGAGGATAGCAGTTATTACAGCGAAGACGAGGAAGGTAGTGATTACGAGGATCCATCCCCGAAAGATCAACGAACGGATGTTGAGGACATGTTCAGCGAAGGATATAATGCCTCAGCAGAGAGTGGTGAGGATGAGGACGAKGAGGACGAGGACGAGGGTGAGGGTGGGCTGCCCGGGTGTAGCCACCCCGAGAACTGTAGTTGCCAGGCTAAGGACGGCCAGAGCGAGAGCGGTAGCAGGTCAAAGTCTACATGGAAGGACGAGGGGAACTACAACTTCGATAGGCTTGTGCTAGACACTTCTCTTTCGGTGATCCGATTGAGAAATGCCTAAGTGTTATAACACTGGGGGGTTGTGTCGTTGTAGCAATCGAATTGGAGTTGTATACATGTTCAGTGGAGAGCCTCATTAATCTACAGATCGCGTTATCAGCGCGTCGTCGGTCTTCAAGCCCCAAAGCAAGGCACCAAGTTTCCGAGATGGATCAAAAATTCCCGGTAGAATGGCTTGGTGAGTCCCCAGTTGCATCCGTCTTCAAAGTCCGAAAGCCTCAAGGGCTTACTTCTCTCGCCCAGAATATACGCGGCCGAGGGTCTGAGAGATAAACTGAGATAAAATGCTCTTTTGATGCTGTGCGTGTCATGTCGGGGAGCAGAAGGCTGCTCTTCTGATGACTTGCTGTCGCGAGTCGGAAGCTGTCGGTAAGAGAGGGTTGACAGCTGTGGTGGGAAGGAGTGGGATGGGGATATGGATCTTCAACACTTTATCAGCGCCTTCGGGTGCTGTCTTGACGCTCGCACTCTACCGTAACGTCTACGACGCTATTGCAGGCCGCAAAAAGAAACGCACTCAGGACATGGATGCTCAKGATTGTTGGGATGACCTTACACCGGTGCACACCGGCCACTTTCGTTCACTTCGGCTATTGTCGGCGCGGCTATAAGGAGCCGAAACGAGTCACACCCACACCAGATAAGACAGGTGGTCCGTGCGCATTTTGGTGGGGTATATAACCCCTTCGCTACCCACTTGATTTCCTTACCACTCTGGCCTTTTGGCTTAGATCAAGTGTAGTATCTGTTCTTAATAGTTTAACCACTATTATGGAGGCACCGCCTCCATTATTGGTTATCTAATTTTTGCCGCCCCAGTCCCTCGTCCTCTGCTTGCACGACTTGGGCATGATGACTCTGCCGCTGCACTACTGGCTTATGTCGTCGGGGGATCCCTTTTCTAAAGGGTCTTTTCACATTCTTTTTGTTTGGTTGGTGGTTCCTCGTCAGTTGACGAATGGGCCGCGCTGGCAAATGGATTGTTGAAATGATTTTCTTTGAATCAAATTGCTATTATCTCAAATCTGTACAAAAGGGGTGGAAGAAGTAGAGTTTGTGTTGGTTATTTCCATCAGATGTTTATCTATGTCCATTGAAGGTCAACTTGTTGCTATGAGAATTGATTGGGTGGGCATCAGCTTTCCAAACAATAGCGTATATAGTGGATTAGGATTGATCCACCTATGGACAACGACGACGACGGAATCGGTCAGTCTGAGGGCCTTTCTAGGTCTCCACATTTGACAGTTCTCCCAGGCACCTCGGCAGTTTCCCTTCCGAAACAATTAGATCTGGGATATTCGCTTGGGACGCTTCTTGTCTACTTATTAATATGTCGAGTTGCCAACACGGCCTCCGAATCGGCCTGATTTCTTCCTCGCCCCTGCTCTCCAGAATCATCCCCAGTGACCCATCGGTCAACCGTCATCATTGGAGAAACTACACCGGCATCTCCAATAGTCTAGCCAAGTGCGGAGATACCCAAACCCCTTCAACTTGACCCTTGAAAGGGATGATGATTTCGAACGCTCTTTAAAAGCGGTCTGTGTAACATGATCCAAACTTTGAATATCTTACCCACCAAGTGCTAATGATCACAAGTGGTGAGTCGTCCGAGTTCTGCTATCAGTGGGGTTGTTCTCTCATCTTGGATAAATAAAGCGTAATGTGCTCAAATAACGAGCTAGCCCACAGGACATCGAGGTTCTCAGGCCAGTGCGGTGGGTCTACCTGTGATCTCTCCCGAAGCTCCACCAGCGGTCCAGCGACACAGGGCCTCGAACCGTTTCTTGAGCTCGGGCTCGGGCTCGACCCAGACCTCTTCTTTTCTCCTATTCACCGTCTCCCACCCGAACTCCTCCGTCACATATTTCAGTTCGATGATATTGCTGCTACTACATTCCCGACCCCATTCGCTTGGACTGTTGCGCACGTTTGCACTCGTTGGCGTCACGTCGCCTTCGAGACAACGAACCTCTGGTCCACATTCATACTGGACGTGACATCTTTTCGCATGGGTACCAAGTGCCCCGGCGATGCACTCGAGTTCCTCGATACATGTCTGACACTATCCAAGATGGCGCCCCTGCGCTTCGCTATTTTCATGCGCAGTCGCAACGCTAGCGCCTGTAACACCATTCTTAATCGTCTTTGCCTCCATTCCCATCGCTGGCAGAGCGCTTTCTTCATTGCTTCTACAGATGTTCTCGCCCCGTGGAAACACATGATTCGAGATAACACCCCTATCCTGGAAAGATTGGGTGTCGGCAGTCTCGACGGCGAGGCCGGCTCTGCAGATCTTCCCAGACTATTTGGCAACTCTGCTATTTCGAGTTTGGCACTTTGTCATTACCAACTGATCGACCCACTCGTGTCGGGCGGGACAACATGGCCCCAAGTAACATCCTTACGTCTGATCGCCTGTGCTTACAACGTCTTTCCTACCATTCTGTCCCTCCTTCCTAACCTGAAGGAGCTGGAGATCGAAGGGGTTCCTCCCCGTGCTGGTGTTGTCTATGAAGGCCACTTGATAGATTTRCCGCACCTCGCCACTCTCCGGATTACGGCTTACCTCCATCATATCTATGCTCTCCTCCGCTTTTTGAGTACGCCGTCTCTTGTCGACTTGTCGATGACGCTCTACACAACCGACTTTGAATCCCGCGTCCCAAATGTTGGGGTTTGGTTCGTGCATGATTTTGTCTCTCGCGCGAAGAAGGTACAAGCACCCATAGTGAACTATGTGGATGAATATTATCTGGACTCGATACAGGACCATATTATCCGGTTCATATCCTAGGCCATCRTTTCTACCATGTGTCCGGCGATTCTACTACGAGGTAATGGTATGTGAATGTCACCGTAATCAAGTTGCCGTCAGTAGAGCCCTGTTCACGGTGCTGGCCGCAAACCAGTGTGCCACTTGGGCATAAATAGTGATGTTTACTCTTCACTGCAAAGCTCGACCCCCCCCTCTTCCCCCCATTTTCCCACGTATTGCGACCAGCGAGATCGCTAGAACCGAGTACCGCACCGAGTGCAGTATTCCTCAACATCCAGGCTATTTTGTATATGATCAGCTGTTGTATCAGGTTTGTTGTATTATAGGATACCCACAATAAAAAGATCAACCCTATTGGGAAGAATATCTGATAGAAGTCACGTTGTTCAGAGCCTTCTAAGCCGAGAGGAGTACAGGTGAGACTCACAATGGCAGCAATGATTCCACAAGCTCCAAACCTCCTCGTCCGGGCATGCTGTCCTTGATTGCAGAGTGTCATGGCTAGATGTGTCCGAAAGGCTGTTAGCATGTCAAATTTGACAAAGGAGACAAATGGTCTTACGGGCTCCCATCATTCCCGGCATCATCACGTTCATCATCACCCCCGTTGACTGAGGCTGCATAGGTTGCATCCCCGCGCCCATGGATGCGCCCATATTCATCGTTTGAGGCTGACCCATCATCTGAGGCTGACCCATCATCTGAGGTTGGCCCATCATCATTGGCTGGCCCGTCATCTGTGGTACCATTGGTGCTCCTGGTATCGTCGTCGTTGTCGTGTGTTGCACCCCCATTTGACCCGGTAGTGCAGTTTGTCCCATATGTGGACTCTGCATGTACGGAGGATAGCCATAGGCAGCTTGTGGTTGTTGTGGGGGCCCGGGCGGGGGGGCGTAGCTTGGAGGGTTGAAGTCGTTCTTCTGGTCGCTCATAGTATAACGAAGTAGGGGGTGGGGGGAAACGGGATAGTGGTCGGTAGGGCTCTACAACAATGGGAATTTGTTCCTTAAGTAACAGCGGATGTTTATCGGGAGTGGTGCGGAGACCCTTCATTTGATACATATGTCCAGTGTGCTGTGTACCTGTCAATACAATATGGCAGGGGTAACAATGCTATGGCAGACAAGACTTGGTTGATACCGGACGGACCGGCGCCTCTGCCTCCGCTGATCCTCCATTCCGCTAACCAAGGAACTAGATCTATTACAGGCGACCATAATTTCAGTAYTACAATTCATCCCTAGTAGGATTGTCGTCGACAGCTGGACTATGTTTCTCCGCAGTATCAGGTGGGGGACCATCAGGTTCCATGRTTCCATCTGATGCAGGATCGCGAGTAGCGCCCGCGTTGGCGAGCACATCTGCGCCGGCTGAGGCGAAACGTGAGTGGATTTTACCTTCCTTTGCCAAYTGTTGAGAGAAAYGAGCAATTTCAGTATCGTATTCTTCCCACTCCGGAATCTGTCGTGCGCGCGATAGCTTCGGTTCTTTCTGTTGAAGGTGTCAGGTATACTTTGATTGAGTGATGAGGCACGGACGAACCGTAAGAGGGTTCTGGCAGAGGTCGATAGTCTTGGCACGGTGTAACCTATCTTTGCTACCTGCGAACGGAAGGACTGGTCAGCGGGGATACAATCGCGRAGGGCGCTACACATACACCAAGTCTCACACTAAAAAGTT
The DNA here is from genome assembly GCA_023014305.1 of Lepiota subincarnata. Classification (NCBI taxonomy): domain Eukaryota; kingdom Fungi; phylum Basidiomycota; class Agaricomycetes; order Agaricales; family Agaricaceae; genus Lepiota; species Lepiota subincarnata. Next base: position 163,545 of record JAECYV010000003.1, read on the forward strand.
TCGTTAGCGAAGCGCGCGCTCTAGAATAGTTGTGTTTCACTTACCCATAACCAATCTTCGTGAAGAGAGAACTTGACGTGATGATCATGAGTTTACAGATACCGGATATACAATATAAACTACTCACGATGGGAACCTCCCTCTGGAGGTTGTTTGGGAGATCTCCATCATTTATGTCAACAACAGATATAACCGAGGTTCAAAAATACTCACCTTGATCCAAGTTGGCCAACGAATTTGGGTCGGCGGAAAGTTGTTGGTACTGCCCACGTAAGATGTCCTAAAAAATATCAAATATCAGACCAACATTCTTCTTCACCAATTCCACTTGTGAACGCACACCAGCAGCCGTCTAGAATGGATAATGGTAAGCCGCGAATCGTGAGCAGGGGAACTCATTCACAACTGACCTGCCTGAATTTGACGAGATCGATCACGTAGAGGGCACTATATCCACAGTCAATTGAGCTGTCAAGCGGACCTCGGATCGGCGTCACCCACCTGATGTGGTATGGTCTCCCGTCAAGGAACTCATGCCAATACCCGGTCTTCCAAAACCTGAAGCCTTCCATCTCTTTGTTATCATCACCCATTGGCGTGTACGCATAGGGTGCACCGTGAAGGTCCAGGTCGACAAGCTCCTGCAAATCGGCTCGGACAATCTGATCAGCGTCTACGAAGATGACCTTTTTGAGATCCATTGGGAATAAGACGTCCAAAAAGAGTATTTTATATGCCCAAATGATACGTTGTTTTTCGGTTTGCGCGCGCAGCCAGGACGGCCATTTGTAGGTGACAAGTTCATACTGGAAGCCGTACTTCTCCGCCATATGGGGTATGAATTCCTGTCACCAAGATTAGCCACCGGATACYGGTGCGAAGGAGGGGAACCGACCAAGAAGGATGGAGAAAGGAAGTTTTCAATGAACCAGAACTTGACGGAGCTCTGGGTATTGCGGAGAACACTTAGAATCATAATAGACGCGAAGCGCTATAGCGAGGTCAGAATATGTAATGGGAATCGGACAGAGGGAACACTGACCTCGTACAGCAAGCCAGAGGCTACCGTGAAAATATTGATATCTGCCTGTTCTTTTGTAGTCGCCATAGCCTTGCCAACCTCTGCCCCTCCTTTAAACATCGACATAAGTCTACTAGTCAGATCCTGTAAAACCGTCGGTTCGTTCTCCGCTTCCTCTTCTAGAACATCCATCTCCTCCATCCCGGGCAATCTTGCCAAACGTGGATATAAAGTTAACCCTTCRAAACTGACCAGTGTAATCTCATCWCCRCCCTCATCAATACCAGGGCTATCCCATCCTTCATTYCCCACACTCGCCATTTTGAARATCTTCYTCCCGGGACCCTCACGAATGTGTAGTTTGAAKACCCCRGGTTTGGCTTTGAACTGCACATATCCAAGATTRGCGACRACAAGSGTATCGTCAATATATGTCCCGTCATTTGTAACGAGTTCAAGTTGAACACCGCGTGGKGGGGCCTGTGTCCCGACGTCGCGTGCATGACCTTCGATAATGAGGGCATCAAGTGCAAAAAYTGCGTCAACACTGGTGTCGCCATCTGAGAGTTGAGTGAGGAGGATATTGTCAAGGTCATAGAGTGCTTCGCGGGGGCGGACGAGCCAGGAGGAGGGGACATCCATTGCAAGGGTATAGATTGGGTCAATGGGGAGATCTTCAAACGTGACCTGGGCTGGTACTTCATTGCTGTTGCATGTGACGAAGTGAGTTGGTGGAAGAAATTAAACTCAAAGTGCATCTCACCCGGCGTCATCGAAAGATAAAGAAGGGAGAGCGTTGTACCGATAGAAGCGTTTCAAGGGTATCTATAAACTATCAGCGACGATCCCAAGGTCCTCAAGATTTTCGCCTACATCAGTGTACCGCCCGGGGTTCAAGTGGACCTCGATAAACACGTYTGGAATAGTGGATAACCACTGCATCAAAGCCTGTCAGTCATAGATAATGAGCTAACTCGAAAAGGCACTCACTCTTAATATGCTCAACCACTTCTGCGCAATTGGGCTCAGCGGATCAGCTAAYACAGCAATATGGTACATTGCCGTCGCATTATTGCCAAACTCAAACCCACTACATTGCAAGCAGTACCARGCTCCAATCAGGCGGAAACAAAGAGAAACCAAAGAGGACTCACGTATACTCCGAGTCCAACGTCCGATAGTTCCGGGACCTAGGTTTCTGTGGCGCATCGAACAAGCCAACCTCACTGGGGTCAGGCTGCTGGCTCGATGCAATGATCGAAGTCAGCATAGACACCAGATTCGCATAAGAAGTCCTATTGTCCAATATTTATTATCGTACTCCTTTGCGTGAAGAAAAATGAAGTTTTACTTGTCAAAGTCAGCAAGATCCTGCTTGACCTGCTTCAAGGCTTCGACAACAGGCACTATTCGCTTCTTGTACTCATATTCCTCGAGGGCATTGAAATCGGCTGCGAGGAATTGGCCCTTTTCGAGTTGGGCAACGACCTTATACGACTACATCAGCACACCTCGACTAAGATGATGCGCACGTTGTCGTGCCACTTACACGTCCATTGACAACAACCCCGACATCAGCCGGGCGCACCCCCAAGTCCCTCGCTGCAAGCCGACAAGCTTTAACATATTTATCATATGCAGCGGAGTCCAACTCGGACAAGGCRACACCACCCGTGAGAGCCAATAATGCGTCATTAGGGCTCTCGCTTAGCGGCACCTGTGCAGAGTCCTCGTTTGGAGTGGATAAGGGAATGTYCAACGGAATCGAGAGTGCCTTAGCGAGTGCTTGGGGTGTTGTTTTGGACAAGGTGTGAGAGGAAACGAGGTGCGAAAGGATCCAYGAAGTCATTGCTTTGGTCCGGTCAGTGGAGAACGAGGTATCTTGTGGATTATGCAGGAAGGTAATGCGKGCATGAGAACCTTTGTTCTGTGGTTCCCGGCTGTCAGTACCCAACTCATGATCCAGGCAAGAGGATCGCAGCAGACGTACGAGCGACCCCAAAGCATGCTCTAAAATATCTCTCCCTTCCTCTGTGTCGAAATCAGCAATGACGAAGAGACTCGAGGTCACGCTGTCCGAATCTGCATGCGGAAATCAGCKCCTGTTCATGCCCACATCTTTTTTAAGAGGTCAAACGAACTGGAATACAGATATGACCCAGCTTGAATCTCCCTTCCCAACCCCATTTTCGCGAATACCTCGGGTACATTGGCAATTCTGAGGTTCGAGGGGTTCGAGGGGACGATGTATCTATTGCGCCGCTTGCTCGTTGTCGGCAGGTCGTAGAAGTAATTCCCCATGTCGGGTTTCTTCTCCTCTGAGATAGTACCCTCGTAAACCTATCGTATATGTAATAAGTACTCATGGAATCAACGTTCGGGGGAGTTGAGGATACTTACTTTTTCCTGCAAGTATTGCATGTGCTGTCCTGCTTCCATTTGGAGCAATCTCAGGAAGCTCTAAGTACCAAAATATGATCAGCACCYCATCATACACCAATATATGATCCATACTCACATCATCTAGAGCCAGGTATTTGCCGTTGAAAAATACGTGTCCCCTTCCCGAAACTGAGCTCTTCCTAGTAGCACCCAGCCTTTCGGTGTAGCTTGAAATTTTCTCCACAGGCAAAGGGGCTGTCGAGAGACTTTCCGAACTTTGGAAAATCACGTCGAGCTCATCAGGCTTGTGTGACGAGTCTTCTTCCGTTTGCGTTTGAATAAAGGATTCGTACGCTGTTCGAACCAGTTGAAAATCAAGTTTAGTAGGCTGCTGTTCGACTGGGACTTCGAGTTGGATGAGCTATGAGGAAGAAAGAAGGTAATATTTCAGCTCTCTGAATAATGTGAGAATGCGCAWATCAGYTTTACCTGGCCCAAAAATGCGAGCGTCTTCTTACGCCCATACTTCTCAATGAGGTGGTAAAATAATTTCGCCATCTTCATGCCTGTGAATCCACATTCGAAAACGAATCCATTAGGCGAGTGAAAAAACGGATGCACGCACTGTCCTCATCATCAACCATTGGAACGACTCCGAACCGGAATGGGAAGCCTCTGTTGATGACATTTGCCACAGTACCGGCAATAAAATGTACATTGCTGGTTTGCGACAAATCCATGATAAGAATAACATTGAAAAGATTGTACTTGACGTTGGGGAAGGAGCCAGGGTACGTCGGGCGGAGGAGCTACGCGCAATATTTCAGCTATGCGACATAGTCACCAGACACARAATATCGACATACCGCGTAAAGCGACGTAGTCCACCGAGCATACCTGGCGGTCTCAGTTTGTCACCGGAATATTCTAGGAGACCAATCCCCACTCACCGACTATCAGTTTCCAAATCATTCCACCAAACGATCACACCACCTTCTTCAGTCCTATCACTAGCATCAAAAAGCCCATCTACCACTCCATTCTCCTTTTGCGCACTCCCAATAGTCGGGTGCGCTAGYACCTCTAGCGCKTCTACTTTACTCAATCCCAAATCAACCAACGAACGCATCAAACTCTTCTCTTTCTTTAGGAGGCCTAACAACCCAAATACGTTCACGTCTTTATGATCGACGGATGCACCGTTCAACCAGAAGAGATTGAACCCGCGCTGGGCCTTCAAAGCGTTGGCGGCGATTTCGGCCTCGACGCTACTGTTCACAACGACGCGACGGGCGAGGGAGGTGACGTATTTAGGGAAGTTTTGTGAGAGTTGGGTTAACGCGGTGAGGGGTTCAGCGGATTCTGCGATCAGTTGGACGACTTTACGACCGATTGCTGCGGGTTTGTATAAGCCGATGCGATTACTCCATATTTTTGAAGAGGTGGAACGTACCTTCGAGTTCGTCCGATGTGAGGGGTGTTTTGGCGTCAGGTGCAGTTGTGTTCTCTGGGTGGGCTTGGATGAGGGAGACTATGGGATCAACGTTACGAGTTGAATCTTCATCAGAGACACTTTCTTCTTTCTGTCCAGATCCTAGCAGGAAYATSAGCAACGGGAAACAGGAGAAGGCTGAGGTCGTACTCTTGTTGGAAGAAAGCCTGTCATCGACGGCCAAATAATCCATCTTTTTCAGGTCGAGAGCAACACCATAGCCAGAGAGATAATTTCGCTTTGACTTTGATTCTCGAGGCGGTGGCACGTAGCGCAAGACATATTCCACATGAGGCACTGGTTTATTGGCCTGGGAGTACAAGTAGCTATGGAGTTCGCGGAAGTTCTTGGAGTTCAGTGTCGCATAGAGAATCGCGGTCCGGTGAGGTCTGTCCAAAGTTCGGCTCGGGGGCGGGTATATATGGTCAAAGGTGAGAATTTTAGGTCTCACATATGTTCTGTAGGATGGACTAAGATGCCATGGTGAACATCTCATGGTGAAGGGGATACTCACGATTCCAAATTGGCCTTCTCTGATGAGTCAATAGTCTCGTGTCCAACCAATTGAACGAGGGACTCAATATCACACGCAACCTTCCCGTACCAGTCTACCCATGAACCGCATGCCGTTGCGCTGCTGCCGTTGTGTTTATCTTCGTARTGCTCATAGAAGGCTTCCAACTTGGGAGTGGCAGCGTGCAAGGCAAGATTCATCTGAACCTCTGCAACGTCTCCAGCCCCTTTGATAATGCCGTGTGTCACTGCGGAAGTAATGCCAGACTGGTATAGCGCTTCTGGGGCTGCAGACTGAGCAAATATGGACATTTGAGGCTCAGTAAAATGGTCCAGAAGCGGGAAGAAACCATCTGGGTTAACAAGTGCGACAGTTTCCCTGATGTCCAATTAGCCTTGAGGTGTGAATTTGAAGCCAAYGTGTTACTTTACTTACAGTATTTCAGCAACGGCTGGCGGCGCCGGCCATGAAGAGGTCAAGGAGACCTTAACGGGAGGGCTGGCGGCATTGGAGGCAACGACCGCAAGGGACGTGCTCAGCAGCCCAAGGACGAATCCCATGGAAAGAGGCGGTGGTGAGAGATAACTATCGAGCTTTTGATAATTYGGGTAGAAACACGTCGGACACGTCAACTTCGTGACGCGAATAGAATCTTATCAGATAAACTGYCCGGGCCACGTGAGTAAGCTAGATCTTTTATTTTATCGGCGAGGCCTGAAGCTTGATCAGCAACAGCCATGGAGYTTGTCCCYGCCCCYGCCGTCCATCGAGTGCTCTGTGCAGACTGCGGTATGCGACGTTCACCACCATCTCACTCYGATTCGCTTGACAATYGCTGCTGAACAGGCACCCCTATCGTACCCAACTCGGCAAACTTATGCGTTGCATGCCTGCGGAATACGTGAGCACACGCCCCTTGATCACACCCCCACCACCACTAGTCTCAAACATGCGTTACCAGCGTCGACATCACAGAAGGGATCCCGAAGCAAGGCATGTAACTCGCACTCCCATGACGCCTCCGAGGCTGACTTTTCGCAGCTTCCGTTGCCTACTGCCGCAACTGTGAACGTTTCCTCTCACCACCTTCTGCATGGACTATTGCAAAACCCGAATCTTCCGAGCTCCTTTCAATATGTCTCAAGAAGCTAAAAGGGCTCAATAAAGTACGACTGACCGATGCTCGCTTCATCTGGACAGAACCCCACTCGAAGCGACTACGGGTAGCAATAACAATTCAAAAAGAGGTGGGAGTTACATCTTCATCCCATTTACCTGTATATATATATTGATAAAAATACTAACGATAGGTCCTCACAAATACTATTCTCGAGCAAACATTTGAAATAGAATATCTTGTCCARTATGGCCAATGCTCAGATTGTACCAGACTGGCAGCAAAAAACACCTGGAGAGCCCTCGTCCAGGTCCGCCAAAAGGTCTCCCATAAACGGACTTTCTTGTACCTGGAACAGCTTATCCTCAAGCACAACGCACAAAAGGACACTATCTCGGTCAAAGAAGTTCGAGACGGCCTCGACTTCTTCTATAGTCAGCGCAGCCACGCCCTCAAAATGGTCGAGTTTCTTAATGGCGTGGTTCCAGTACGGTAAGCYCACCCAATACCAGAGTCATACTTAAACCATGCCACTCACTATACATAGGTCCAAATCCTCCGAGCAGCTTCTCTCCGCTGATACCCACTCCAACACCGCCAACTTCAAATTCACCTACTCCGTTGAAATYGTCCCAATTTGCAAAGACGACCTCGTTTGTATCCCCATTAAACTGGCGCGCTCACTCAGCAACATCCACCCCCTCACCCTATGCACTCGTGTCGGCAACAGTCTTCAGCTCATAGACGTCGCCACCCTTCGGACATGTGAGGTCCCTCCACAGGTCTACTGGCGCCAACCGTTCGAGTCCCTCGCGGGCGTGACTGACCTCGTCGAGTTCACCGTGCTTGATATCGAACCGGATCGTTCACGATCAAAAGGCCGCCTTGTCCTGGCCGATGCCCAAGTGGCTTTGGCCGGTGCCTTCCGGTCCACGGCTGGTGGCAAGACCGACGACGATACGATGGACTATGAAGTCAACGGCCAGACAAACCAAATATTTCACACCCGTACTCACCTTGGTGCCATTCTCCAACCAGGGGACACCGTCATGGGCTATCATATTACAAACTCCAATTACAACTCGGACGACTTTGCGTCACTTCCTTCCAACCGCATACCTGACGTCATACTTGTCAAGAAGAGCTATCCGAATCGGCGGAAGAAGGCACGAGCGAGAAACTGGAAGTTGAGGAGCATTGCGAAAGAGGCTGGTGAAGAGGGTGAGACTGGATCTGGGAGGGGAGTGGTGGGCAGGTTGGGAGGGAGGGATCAGAAGAAGGTTGAGGAGGATTATGAGTTATTCTTGCGCGATCTTGAGGAGGATCCGGAAATGCGTGCTGGAGTTAATCTGTACAAGGTCAAGGATGTGAAGATGGCCGCTGCTCCTGGCGCGGGACAGGAATCTGGGAAGAAGAAACAGAGTCAAAGTCAGAATCCGATGGACGTCGAGATGGACGAAGATGTTACAGAGGATGGAGAGCACGATCCGGATTTCCCAGATGTGAAGTTGGATGAGTTATTGGAAGAGTTTGATGAGATGACGTTGGGGAACGAGGAGGACGGGGCCGAAGAGCACAACACTTGAGGTGTACATACTTGTATTATATCTCCAGCTAGAGGCCGTCTTGTTGAAGATATTCGACTATGCGCCACATGTCCCATTACGACGTATGTACATCATTGCCATATGGCGTGGCTGACGGGTACTTTTGGCTGGATCCTGCATATTTCACCAGTCAACTCGGGGCATTGSATGCACCACTGGTGCTAGATGCATTCGTACTAAACCAGGGCTGTTGAAGAGAGATCACAAACTCAAACGGCGCGGAGAACAGGGAGACAACACCTGGGTACGCCTATTCGCTCACCCGTTTCCAAAGCCTACCCAAAAACGGAAAAGCAGCAGCGCGTGGATAATTCAGCTGGGCACCCATGATGTCAGGTGCACGTCTAGGAAAGAAGTATCAAGGGTTGTGATGCGCTCGTCCCGACTGCGGTTTCCTAACACCCGGGTTTTTTCTCGCAAGGGATGGTTCTATCTGATTAATCAGACACAAATTCACTCTTTTCCTCGGTGCTACCCGCAAAATCGCTCATCTTACGCTGGCACCTTTGTGACCACTCAATCCCGTGGATCCGCGGGGTCCACATATTTTAATCACTTTCGTCGTGCAYATTTCAGGTTACCTGCCACTTTCCACGACCCAGTTGGCTACAGAGGGTATATTAAAAAYAGCTCCAGGCTTCATGATTAGATTTTAGGAACCTAAGCATCAGTTGAGCCGTCGAGTTTGCTATCAAACCGATAAAATCGCCTCTCGCTTAGGCGAGCGTGAYGGAGAGCTGGCTCACGAGTCGTTCAGTGAGCTAATTAACAATCTAACCTCTCCCCCCACACCCCTCACAATCATTCGGATAACATGCGTCCTACAAGTGCCACATCAGACCTGAAGCACGTATTATTGGACTCATAGCTCGTGTTCCAGTATGGGTAAATTTGGACCAGCTCRGTGCTGCAGGGGGGATATCGGTTGACAAACCTGCGAAGARGCACTCTTTACATCTCGAGGAAAGTACACAATATGGGCATGCTAGAATCATTGTTTCTGTGGAAGGTACAACGGACCACGACCCTAAAAGCCACCTCARCTGCTAGTACTATATCTGGCGTCCGCCCGCCGATGTTCTAATGTTCAGACCGCCCARTTCCCGTCTCGACGTGGGTACCGTTATTTAGTGTATTCCCTGCACCGTCAGAGCCAGCCAGGGTATACCAGGGAATCGTACGCCACAACAAGTTCCAAGCCGAATTGCTAAGACTCACTCTCGGTTCACCTGTCCCGGGGAATGAGGTGGAACTCCTATGAAATCCGGTACCCGGCAAAAGGGCCGTCCGCCGTGACCATCTCCAGCCATCCGCTCAGCGACTCACTATTCACACCGGCGCAGTGACTGTGACGATAACATAGTGACCAAAGACGTGGGACTATCCTCCATTCGTTACCTCTTGAGTTGTATGTATATGACTCGCCGTAATTAGCGCCTGTTCGCTTGTCCACGGTTAATAAATTGAATCTCCCCCTCTCGGTTCACTTGATGGAGAAAATACACATCACAAAAGAACATTTCCCCCACGTGGCATCCCGTAATTACCTCGTCCAACCTAGCCGATTCTCCGCCATGCGAGTAACATTACCGGACACAAATATCGAGCTTGGGGACCATGTGCACCTCCACCGTCTCTATTTAAAGTCCTTGATCTCTACGCCGGTTCCATTGGTGTTTCGTCGGGCTTTTCGGTGCTGACGTTCTCCTCGGAAATTTGACAAATACCAACTACACTGCTCGGGAGCCAGCAATAGGATGCCAACGACGACGGGAGGGCTCTTTGATAGACGAGGCCGAGGACGGGGCCTGGTCAAGCTCGGATCACTGAATATTCAAAATCTTCGGATCAGCAAACCACAGCGAGCCAGCCCTGGGTCAACTGGTTTCTCGYCCCCCGGACAACTGTCAACGCGGACCAGTAACTTGTCAAAAAGGTGGCCCACATGGGGACTTCTCTTATTGATGTCCACAAGGTACTTTGTGCTATACTAAGTCCTTGCACTGAGCATGTCAGTCTCTGTAGTTGATCTTGTCCATGGGCTTGTGGTTCGCCTTGGCGCGAGCACCCACCCTCTGCGTGAATCTTGCTACTCTATTGGGGGATGATTACGAGGTATATCGCGATTAGGATCGTATTTAACCTTGTGGAGAGGCGGCGGTTGATCTGGCGGTCATTACTGAGGTGCGGGATGAATTTCAGGGCAAGTAACCGAGCTTTAGAGTGCTTGAAGCCGTGGCTGCAAACACTGATGGACTCAGCGGTTCATTGACTCCATCATATTTTTGGCGTATGGTCGTCGCCCTCGCACGAATGAAGTTATTCCTCGGGAAGATTATTTCGCAGGGAGAGAATTGTGAAATAACAAGGCACTCGGTCGGGCGGACGTCCTTGTACCAAGCAGGCTTGCAAGAGATTCAACCATGTTTAGCACGGTTGCAGGCGTTACGCAGTGCCGGGGCACGTTCTCGTATAATCACAAAAGGATAACCAGAATGTGCCAGCTTACTCGCCCGACCAAAGTTTTTTCTGCAGAAGGCCAGTTTGAGCCGGAATCATAATCAACGACCTTTGTTCCGGGTTTCACATGCAAAATTGCAAGGAAGAAGTCACAGGTGGACACAACTTCGTCTTCCAGCTCTTGCCCATCACTATTGCCGCACGTCTGAAGRATCATGTGGCGACAACCGTCACGAAGCTCGACAAGTTTATCAAGATGTTAGGGCAGTCTAGCGTGTTGATTCAACCACAAACGAAGTTCTGTTCCATCGTCCATCAGAATTTTATCTCAGCCTCACCATCTGCGCAGRCCCGTTGACTTAGTCGTTTTTTCTTGCGGATTAGCCCGTTTCAGTCAAYAGCGCGTTATCTAACGTACCGAAACCCGTAGGTTGCGAGCGAGCAGATGTTCAGAACCACGAAACGCGGCGGCTGACACCAGGAGGAGGGCAAGATCGTGGGAATTTCTGTATAGACACATACTTCTGTGCCTACGTTGCCAACTTTGTTACTCCTCGAAACTTTTCCATTTATTCACCACCGGCTGTTTAAAGCACTCCCAAAAACCCTGAATTCGATCRCTCCTTCTCCAGCTAACCCGAACAGTCTATTTATTGTTCTGGGGCGCGTTAGCCCTGATGGCGAGAGTCCCTCTCAGGTCGCCTAGGATTCTGGTGGATGTCGGCGGGTCCGCGGCTCGCAAAGAAGTCTGCGTGCTATAGTTCTTTCATAAGTGGCTTTTCATACATTGAACACACTCTCCACAATGCCTGTGTAGAGCCCTGGGRATGTAATTCAAGGGTGTCTAGTATTTTTTTTTTTCATGGAGGATGGTCCTGGCGTTCAAGTTGATACCCTATGACCTCCAGCAAACTCGATCATCTCGCGGATCAACTTGTAGTCGCTGTCATGGAGATACACTCACTCCCGAGCTTGGTTCTGTTGCTGGTGGTCCCTGCGGCAACTGGTTCATACTTTGCCCTTCGCAACCCTCGCGGAGATTTTCAAGTAACAAGTATCCCGACCATCGCCGTAGACGACGAGCTCGAGATTTGCTGACTCGGAAGTGTGGACGCGCTGTTCAGGCACCACCCACTTTCATCCATGGCGGCATACCCCCTTCGATAGTTCCACTTTATCAACCTTTGATCATTCCCGTCGAACAAACGAACGTGCAATATAATTGTCGACAACCACTGGCCGAACTCCTATACTCGGTGACCTGCCCAGGTCCGACTGCAACGTCTGGGCAAGAGAACGGCATATGACGACGGTGGGGCACGATCCGGGCAAATGAAAGCGAATCACGGATCACCGATATATTGAATCATCGGATCATCAAACCGCAGTGGGTCAACTCGACTTAGACCTCCCGAAAATCCCTAATTCACATCAATAACTTGCATAGAAAATAGTCCACATGATGTCAGTAAGATTTCGCATATCAAACGTCCACAAGGTACTCTGTACTACACCGAACCCCTGCTCTAAAGATGGCATGCACTTGCGCAGTCGTTTATATCACCTTGACACGAACGCTTACTCGCTGCACCACACTTGGGTGACCTTCTAGTGTCAATGGTATGGATCTTCGGACTGGTTCACTGCGGGATGAACAAAGGTAAATGTGAGACTCGTTGATGCGTATCACGATCATTATCCAGGTTAGTTTCAACTGCGGAGAARTCGGATGTGCTATTAATCACTGTCATTTTGGGCTGTCTCTTAGAAAGTGATAAACATAGGCACATGGATGAAGGTCGGGGTAAGGATGTGAGAGGGGATGAAAATGTTTCGATCCGAATGCATGATGATAGGCTAACTGAGGATTAGCCATTCGCAGCGGTGGTAAAGCATTAACGAAGTCGATGCAGCAAATTAAATGCATCACTCATCTGCCAGGCCGGGGCGAGGTGCAAGTTACGTTCACAATTCGAAAGAAATTACCGAGCTCCGACTGTGGYGCGCGCGGGGGGGAGGCCGCTCACCCTCCACTCAAATGGTATTCCCCGGCCACGTTTCTTTTTCTCCGCCTACCCTGGCGAGTCCGTAGCACACTGTTCAACTGGTCCCAAAGGGGGAAACGTTTCAGTTCCTCAACACCCGCGAACTCACTTAGCGGAGATCGGCGCTTTGATTAGTACTTTCCACGTTTTATTGTTTGCCTCAGGCACAACCCAGGGGCCATGTAAGAAATTCATAAGTAATCAGGAAGCTCTGCACTGGTACGACTGCACAGAGTTGGGGTAGGCAGCCCGACTCCATGGTATTGGTCGAATGAGTCACTCACGCATCGCTGTTTGAGCGGCATTATTGTCCGTGTTGTGCAAAGCAGCGCTCACACAACGCTGAGTGGGGACTCTTCTAACACATGGTATATCTCCCACAGCACACTATGATGGAGTGGAATTTCCAGAATCCCAATTTCATCACTGAAATCGGAATTCGCACTCAATAGAATATCTCATGCTAGAAAAAATTGGCGGCGAATGCAGGCACATGAAGGTATGTAATTGAGTCATACGATGTCCCAAAATTCGACAAACGGGTCTGGCGGGGAAGAGAAGGGTGTCCCGTTGACGCCACAAGTCGTCGATGGTGCGCAAGTGTGGGGTCATTAAATCCCTCATTTCCGCCCGAGCTGGCACAGGAACAGGGACGCGGCGTTTAGCTTGGTTGAGAAGTGTTCATTTGCCGGGGGTGTGTGCAGCGCCTATACCTAGTACACCCATGCATTGGGTTGGTTCCCGACAACACGTTGCAGTCGTGTGGATACCATTTTGGGACAATGCGACCACTGAAAAAAAAAATGATGCACTGATGACCGGGTTACGGAGTTTAGGTCGTGTTGAGGTCAAAGCGGACTCGGTCGGGTTCGCGTCTTTTGTTGGCTTGGAGTGGCTTGTGGGTGACGGGCGTTTCCGCCGAGAGCTTGTGCCTTTCTTGTGCATTCTTCTGCAATGAACACGAGTTTACGCCGCAGAAATGGCCAGGGGGACGAGAAACCCGCCCCCCCTGGTCTAGAAGCCTCTAACCAAGAAGCAGTTATGAGGGCGTCGGGAAGGAAAATAGGTGTTTGCCACCGTCAAGATGGACGAGGGTCCTTCCACGCGTCACTCACGTCAGGACATCCCTCACGGTTATGAAACCTCCTCCCTAACCATCATCGCCGACCGAAGCAGCCAAGAACTAGGATATTGCGGCGAGATCGGTACGAGCAACCCACTGTTGGTGAGGATCACACCCAAACCTATGGTCATGATATTGTCCATCTCGTTGCAGACTAAACCCACTCCGGAAGGCTTCTCTGCCAACGCCAATCGCCGTTTGACAACATTCACCCTGCCCCATATCCCCGGGCAGGCCTCCAACGTTAACTACTTTCCCAACACCAACCAGCCTTTTTGTCTCACCTCCAGTCCTGAGAGCATAACTCAACAACAACGAGGCCGCCACTCGGGGAACCACACTACCTGAGGCCTGCGCAGAAAGCCGACAAGCGCGCCACACTTGTATTTGAGCCTCGAGCGAGGAATTTCATAACAACCCACTTGAGACTTCGAGAAGGTTTGTGGTTTGATGATGTTGGGTTTGCATATGATTCTCACCGTTGTTTGGCTTCCCGTGATATGGCCACCGGTCGTCATGGGCCCAATCGCCCACCACTGTGAGACCCTTGCCCCATTCAAGACATTGAAACCTTGGACAACTTTCTTGCGTACATAACATGTAAGAGCTGAAAGTGAATGGGCTATGAGTGGTCCTTTCGGGGTGTGGGAAGCAAGGAATCAATAGAGACACCACAGCTGCTGCGCCCCTGCCATCATATGTGGTTGAGAATCAATTTCAGTTAGCTCCTCTGCCCTCCCACAAATTCAGTTCAGAACGCTGTTTAAGCGCTGAAATGGCTGTGCATATGCCCCCCTCCCACACACTCGCCATATCCAGCCAATCACATACCACCAAGAATTTCTACCAAGGTTATTTTTGGCACACAAGCCGGCTATGTAGCACTACGCCGGATGGCTTATCGCTGAGGATCCCTCAGAGTTGATTTATATTTCYGGAGTAGTATGTGATTCAATAACATGACTTCACTATCTAATAAATGAMCAACGGACCAAAGAGCCGGCCCATGGGTGACCCTACTTTGTTGGAAGAAATGTGAAACCTGAGCTCATCACCGTCGACTTCGGTTAGGGTTTCGGTCCTCTCTTGGCCTTCCAGCTTCTYAGCTTCTCCGATCTTTGGACAAGCCCTTGGCAAGGTATTGTTCAGTATCTCGAGATCACCTAAATAAAGATGGCTTGGCAGAATCAGTGTAGTCTTGTATCCAGGCTGTGTTTATTGATTGATGCCCTCGAGAGGACAACATGGTTTCAATCTATTGGGGGGTTTCTATCTTTGTTGTTGCATTCTTGGCATAAACGTTCCACCCGGGCCAAGAGTGTTAACGCTGTTGATGTGTGGTGCAGAACCAACAGTTTTTGTTCGTTATCATTGGCGTTGAGCTTAGTAGTACAGCCTTGATTCGTGTCACGCCCGAATACCGAGGGCGTTGCACYGAAAAAGTCAAATGAGGGATTCTTCAATCAGACTTGTATGGCATGAACCCTTCAATGGTTGGAGTATCGACAATCAATTCATCATCCACCGGCGGCTTCTCTACTTTACCCTGGCCAATAGTACTAATTCCACCAGTTCGATTGGATGCGCAGTTGAACCACTACACCGAAAAAAACATCAACTCGGGCCTGTGATGTAGGGTCTGACAAGCCAGTGGTGTTATTCTAACCCTAGTAAGCAGCTATTCGCTGTGCGTCGAGTTCGAATAACCTCACATCTTGCTTGGCCGGTAGCCGGACAATCAGCGCCGATGGGAGTGAGGTATATCGTACCCCCTAGCCGTGCATTGTGGGCCGTTCATTACTTCCACTTCAGGTTATCTAGTCATTCGCCGTGCTATTCCTATTGTCATACTTATCCCGTTTGGTTTCTATCCGCGTCATCTAGGAGATGGTTCAGCGATGGATTTTGAAGGGGATTACCGAGCTCGGAAAAGTTGTCGGGGAGCATCTGCGATTCGATTCACGTCGACTTGTSTCGTCGATCGCGATGGTAGGAATCTGTGATATTTATAGCGGCAGTCTCTTTCCCGAGATTTCTTGGCGGGTGACTAGGCGAAATGGTTTGAGACTACGCAAAGTTGTGTATGTACATGTCGATGCTCGGGTAGCTGTGCATTCCAAGGAAACCGTGCTAAGAGACAAAGATTGAGTGAACATCACGGTTGAGCCTGATGTCAGCTGCTCGGTGAATGGAAGACCTCGGATAAAATGACGAGTAGCCGCGAGCCAATTCTTACATGACCGTGCGGGCCGTACCGCTCGGGGTATTTATATTTCTAAGCGTCATGCTTTTGACGGGGGGGTGGTCATGTGGGTGGTGGGGTTGAACCTGGCTGGCGAACTGATGGGGGCGGCCATCGTACTTCGGGCGGGGGTGGAAGAGTTGAACGAGCGAGGGAGTATACGGAAGTCGACGTCATGATACATMGAGTGTGGCGGTGAACTGGCAATGGTCGGTTGGCAACGGGCTGGGACAGTTCCCACGGGGTGCATCGGTGGGCCAAGTGTCGCAATGCCCTGATAGGGGAAGCACGCTGAGGGCGGTGAGCACTTGAGTAATGTGCTCATCGTGAGTTTGTCGCTGGGAATGTCAAGCGGGGCTCTATGTCAGCCTGATTTGAAACACCTTCGACTTGTCGTGCATCACGGAGGCGCAATGATTCGCATCACGATATTTAAAGATCGTCAAGGAAATGATGATTTTTGCATTAGATAATTGAATTTTTGTTTGCGGGTGTGGAAACCATCTGTCAGTGAGTACAGGAGAGCTCTGCAGTGGAGGRGTGAACGATCAGCAAATAGCTACGGGGGGGTAAAGCACATGGCACGGCAAAGGGGGCGGCACAATGGCGATATGTCCCGATGATTCACTGTGAATATCGAATTGGGAAGGGGACGGCCAATACAGGGAGCAGGACGGATAGGTGTCTCCCGATAGGAGACAGGGAATGGTCAAACCGCTGACAATAAGAGCCAATATAGATATCTATCTACGGCGGCAAGAAACGAGCCGCGCCCTGGCACCAACGGCGCTCGGCCCCATGCCGGTGAGGGATTTAGGCCAGTCGCTGTTTGCCAGCGCGTCAAGCAGAGAGTGGTCCGTGCTGAACGTGAACTCGTGAGAGTTCGGAATAAGATTAGGAATGGGATAAGAGTTCCCATGCCATCATGCTGTTGCTGCTGCTGCTGTTGTTGTTGTCGTAAGACACTGGGCAGAGCAGCGCTGGTCGTCTGATTGGAGGACGTCGCGGTGTTTGGTGTAAATACGCTAGTTGGGGGGTGCACCCAGGAGCACTCGATTTGGCACGGAGATACCTGGGGCGAGGGCTAAGCAACATCTCGTCCTCGGTGGCGTGGGGATAGAGAGGCGGGCCAGGCCAGGCAGGCAGGCCGGGCAGACTGGTTCGGTGCGACGGATAAGCGGGTCGAACTGGATGGAAGCGGGGGTGGGCAGTGTATGCGCGTGTTTGTGCATTTGATCGTTTGAATGGGGCGGAATAAAAGGCAACATATCGTCCGCCTCACACACACTCTTCTCCTCTCCACCACATCGTCATCTCAGTCCGCCCCTGGGTGCCGTCACCTAGACCGTTTATCCTTGTCTGATTCCCCCCGCCCACCAAGGGTGCTCTACTGCGCCGCCAAGGACYACCTTTTCTCCACCACAACCCCTTGACCATGTCCAACATCGAAAAAGAGCCAGGCCCACCAGGCTCGTCTGGCGAAGTCGACGCATATGAAAAGAAAAAGAGACAGTACAAGGACTTTGGCGAGGAGGATGAAAAACCAACTCGTACGGCTCTTTTTTTTGTCGTGCTGCACATGACACGTCGCTGACTGTTTACTTGCGCAGATGCCAATGTCGACATGTCCACGGTTCGTTCGCTTGCCACGCCTCTCCCGTCGCGTCGCGTCTCATCGTTTCTCTCTGTTCTAGATTGAATTGAAGGCGGAGGACCTTTATGACAAGGAAAAGGTTGACCTTGAAACCATTGTCATCGACGACGTCTTCAAACTCCTTCAATGCACCGAAGAGGGACTCACCCAAGAGGAGGCAGTCCGCCGTCTTGAACTCTTTGGTCCCAATAAGTTGGAACAGGAGGAACAGAACCCCTTCTGGCAGGTACGAAACTTCCTGGCGTCTTATCCAGCCTGATGCTGATTTTCATGCTCAGTTCCTGAGCTTTATGTGGAACCCTCTCTCCTGGGTTATGGAAGCYGCCGCTCTGGTTGCCATTGCCCTCTCCAATGGTGAACACCGCGCACCCGACTGGCCGGATTTCGTCGGGATTGTCTTCCTTCTCTTGGTCAACTCGTCCATCGGTTTCTACGAGGAACGTAATGCTGGAAATGCCGTCAAGGCTCTCATGGACTCCCTTGCTCCCAAGGCCAAGGTTAAGCGCAGTGGTTCATGGAATGAAATCGAGTCTGCAGACTTGGTTCCTGGTGACATGGTTTCCTTCAAGATTGGTGATATCGTCCCCGCAGACTGTCGACTTACTGAGGCCATCAACGTCTCCATCGATCAGGCTGCTCTCACTGGTGAATCCCTTCCTCAAGCTAAGAAAGTTGGGGATCAGTGCTTTTCGTAAGACCTATTCATTCCGTTATTTTTAGCGCACGTTGACAATTTTTACCCAGGGGTTCCACCTGCAAGCAGGGTGAGGCTGAAGGTGTCGTCATCGCCACTGGTCCCAACACTTTCTTCGGTCGTGCCGCTTCCCTCGTCGGCCAGGATGATGACACTACTGGTCACTTGCAGAAGATTCTCGCCCAGATTGGTTCCTTCTGTCTCGTCACCATCGGTATCTTCGTCATTGCCGAGATTTTCGTCCTCTACGCTGGCTTCCGCTTCAGGTATCGCCGCGGTCTCGACAACATTCTAGTCCTATTGATCGGTGGCATTCCTATTGCCATGCCCACTGTCCTTTCTGTCACCCTCGCCGTCGGTGCTCAGCAGCTCGCCAAGTACAAGGCCATCGTCACCCGTATTACCGCCATCGAGGAGTTGGCTGGTGTGACCATCCTTTGCTCAGACAAGACTGGCACTCTTACCACCAACAAACTCACTATCGATCGCAACACCATACGCACCTATGGTCCTTTCTCCGCTGACGATGTCGTCCTCCTCGCTGCATATGCTTCTCGCACTGAGAACCAAGACGCCATTGACGCCTCCGTTGTTGCTGCTGTCGGTGATACTTCTCGTGCCCGCGCTGGTATCAAACTTCTCGATTTCAAGCCTTTCAATCCCGTCGACAAGCGTACCGAAATCACTTACCTTGAGGAGTCCAGTGGGAAACTCAAGCGTGTCACCAAGGGCATGACCGGCATGATCATCGAGCTTTGCACGCGGAACAAGACCGAGGAGCTTGAGAACAGGCTCGAGGCCGACGTCGAGGAGTATGCCACCCGTGGTCTCCGCGCCCTCGCTGTTGCGTATGAAGAACTAGACGGCGACGACCACGAGGCGGAGGGTAATGGTTTCGAACTTATTGGTCTCCTCGCTATCTTCGATCCGCCCCGCGCTGATACCAAGCAGACCATCGACGATGCCCTCGCTCTTGGCGTTAAGGTCAAGATGGTTACTGGTGACCAGCTCGCTATTGCCAAGGAAACTGGTCGCCGCCTTGGCCTTGGTGATCACATGTATCCTGCCAAGGTTCTCAAAGAGGGACCCGCCCCCGGCAGCAAGCATGCTTCCCTCGATGAAATGATCATGGACGCGGATGGTTTCGCAGGTGTCTTCCCTGAGCACAAGTATGAGATCGTCAAACGCCTACAAGGTCTTGGTCACTTGTGTGCCATGACCGGTGATGGTGCCAACGATGCCCCCGCACTCTCTCGCGCTAACGTTGGTATCGCTGTCGAAGGTGCCACTGACGCCGCTCGTGGCGCTGCGGATATTGTTTTGACGGAACCCGGTCTTTCCACCATCGTCCACGCCATTCGCCAATCTCGTATCATCTTCCAGCGTATGCGCAACTACTCGATCTATGCTTGCGCTGTCACTATCCGTATTGTTGTTTGCTTCGCCATTCTCTCCTTTGCCTACAAGTTCGACTTCCCTCCATTCATGATTCTTATCATCGCTCTCCTAAACGATGGTACCATCATGACCCTCTCCCTCGATCGTGTGCTTCCTTCAATGACCCCAGATAGCTGGGACCTAGCCGAAATTTTCTCCTTTGCTGTTGCCTACGGTCTTTTCCTCACTGCTTCCACGTAAGTGTYTGACCTCTTCGAGGGCTACTCAATGGCTAATTAATATTCATTTTTAAGTGTTGCTCTTGTCTGCGTCATCATGGAGACTACCTTCTTCCAGGATAAATTCGGTGTTTCGCTCACTAACGCACCTGGCACTCCCGTRAATCCCAACGATCCCCAGCTTCACATGGTCACCTACCTCCAAGTCGCTATCATCTCMCAAGCCCTGATTTTCGTCACGCGTTCGCACGGCTTCTTCTTCATGGAGCGACCTTCGTTCGCCCTGATGGGTGCTTTCTGTGTGGCTCAACTTGTCTCTTCTATTATTGCTGCCTACGGTGATTGGGGCTTCACCAATATCCGTGCGATCTCTGGCGGTTGGATTGGTATCGTCTGGGTCTGGGTAAGCATGATAYGGTTTATTCTTTCAAGAGCCTCRTCTAATGGATTCTCGTAGAATATTGTCTGGTTTGTKCCACTTGATTGGATTAAATTCGGGATGAAGGCCACTGTCATCAAGTACATCCGTCGTCGTCGCGAGGCCTCTTTGGCTCAAGAAGCTGCTGCGGGTGCTGCKGGTGTTCCTATTGTTCGCACTCAATCCCGTGCCACCTCCATTCACGAATCCTTGTACTCCAATCGTGTCAACTTCATCAAACGCGCCGCCCGCCGTGTTGGCCTCGGCGGCAAGGTCTCTGTTAAACCCGAAGAGCTTCAGCGTTTCAGTAGCATCCAGGCCCAGCGCGTTGGAGCTACCCTCGCCCGCAACCCCAGCCGAACCGCTGCATGAGGGATTCGGTCGATCGACACCACTTGACCATCAACTTTTCAACATTTCACACATTCATCTTCACCGCTATCCACATGTAATTTACCTAGACCTTCCGACTCGGTGCAATCCCCTCCTTCCCTAACCCTCGGCACTTTCCCCCTTGCATATCCWTATCCCATTCATGTCTTTTCGAATACCCGGGAAATATCGGATTGGTCTTACGTATATTATCTCTGGAGGTGCGATCTGAGCATGTGTGTATCCAAAGGTACGGATGTCGATCAAGGTTCCTGGCCCCGGTCCATTGCCTTTTACCCATTTTTCATTATCCATTACACTTGTCTCGCGTGCATTTGGTCTAATATTCCGTTCACGGTTTTCTGCGTTGTTATTTCTTATCATGACCTGTACGACTGCTGGTTCATCTTTCTTTCATGTACCCCATAGTATCGTACTCCTAATAGCTTTTTACGCGAGTACATAAAAAAGATTTCAAAACTTCAATAGATTAGATATTTTTGCCCTTATGTGGTGTGCTTTTCGATTCAATGCTACTACTACACGGATGATTAAACCGACCGAGGGTGACAAGGTTGACGGACCCGAGTTCGTTTAGTTCGCTTCTTGCTCACTGATTCTAAAGCAGGGAATTACCTGTTCCTGTCATAGTGTGGGGGAAGCCAGACTCAGGTACATGAAGCTTCGCAAGCGGCTATTGCTTATATTCATAGCTGAAATGCATACTTGTGCCAAATACCCTGCCCTCGCGTATAGAGGGCATGTAAGCGAACATGGAGTGATGGCCGCCGTAGGGGTTCTACTAGCTTATTATAGTCTTGTCTATGGGGTGTGTTGGTGAGAAGGATATATGAGATATAGGAGTCCCACTCCTGGAGGGTTGTGTGTCGTGCTGGAGGTTCTACGGATGTCTGAGGGATCCTGTTTGAGGCGGAACGCTTCAGTACAAACCCTCTCAATAGCCCCTCGATCGAGGGATCCATGGGTAAGAGGCTGCACGTGCGGATGTGCAGGAAATCGATAAGCTAGATGAACGCATGGTTGTCAGGGTTTGGCCGTGGCAAGTGCCGTGCGATACGGGTAGGTGGTAATAAGTAGAGGCTATATTGTGTCCCCGAATCACGCGGTCGCGAACTGCATATGTGTCTGTGCCGCCCCTGAGAAAACTGGTTTGTTGGGCGGGATGATTCGGGATCCGCTGCTGACTGCTGGCCCGCCTTTGATGGTTGAGGGTAATGACAGATCACGGGCCCGTCCGTTAGTGGCGAGTTGTTGACAGCCCGCCTCCACCATCCGTTTGAAATTGGGTTGTGATTGTTTGTGAAAGCTGCACGGTAGGTATGTTCTACATATTGCCGTCCACCCTCCCCTCCTCTTCAGTCGTTCTGTTAAAAATAGCTACGGCAAGGGTTAGGGCCTGTTATTTTTGGAGGTAAGATTGGAGGGCATACGAGAGTGTGGAACTTCATTTGGGGCATATTAGGATGTATTGTTAGAAATGACTGATTTGTTGGCGCCATACTCCACTCCTTGGGGTTGTGGCTCCAACATGACCCCTCAGCGCTTGGAAAGTACGTGGTGTTGTGCAGCCACTAGTTGGATTGTGATGTGTGATAGAGGGATTCAGAGCTTTCGGGCAAGGCATGATTGTTGTGTGCACGTTCGTGGGTCATTGCCATGTGAAGGAAAAACGTTGATAAGTGCGATCAACAGTACCAAGCGAGAGTTGTGTGATCTTTGAAGCAGGCAGCGGATGTTAACGGGAGGTTCATTTGGAGAAACCCCCCAGCCGAAATGGGGTGCGAATACGATCAAAATGAAGGTTCACTTGGACCAATAAGTTGCACCTCGACAGGGTCATGCCGGGAAGAAACACCGAGTAAGGAAGGCAGCCGGTCCTTTGGCAAAGCAAAGTTGGGGGCATTGGGTGGGTTTTAGCCTGCAAATAGAGGTGTGGAGGAGGCTGTGGCATGCGAGCCGGTTGGTTCTGACGGTTTGGCGTTCAGATCAACCATGCTGGATCCTAACTTTGTAACACAAGTCGCTCCTCGGAGAGTTGAGCCAGATTTACGACTAGAGTGATCTATGCCTCGGCTAAGCCCGTGGCGAGGTTGACCTAAAATGCCAGGGATCATGCAGTGTACGAATGAAGCTGGATTTTTGGGCGGAGTGTTGGGTGTGTGTGCGCAGAGGAAATGCGATTCGTTCCGAGACGGGCCGCAGGGCCGGTGGAACAAACATATTCGCGGCCAGATTCGGGATCATCCAGGCTGGTGCGGTATTGTGGAATTCTTGAGGGGCGAAATGAGGGGTTATGGTTGTAGACGAGCTTGCAACCGGCTTTCCTTAGGCGAACCCTTCGAAATGGAGTGCCAGAAAATGGGCTTTCTGGTCTTTGGGGTTATTCTCACACATCGTTGTGGATGCCAACTCCAGGGCAACTGTGGCAATTAGTGTAGTTTGTTAACCTAACACGCCTTCTTACATTTTGAACTCCAAGTATTGTCAAATAAGTACATATGGAACTAGACTAAGGGATTATGCATTCCCTWCGTCCCTGATAATGGGCAGTGTATTTTTCCGTTTGATCGTCTTCATACATATTTATCATTTATCATCCGAATCAGTAGGAACTGGTGAAATTAAGGAAGAGCACTAACCCTTGGGTTCTGTCTCACGTTGTGTGAGGCGATCACAAACAGAAGGAATTACCTAGCATTTCACCTTTTCATTGCAAATTATCTGGTGGAACATCCATTTTATGGCCTGGCTACAATAGCGACGATATTTAAAGTGTGCCGAACATCTGCGGGAGTGGAAGTCGACAAGGTCTTGTTGAACTTGCGAGAAAGTGTCGAGCAGTCGTTGCGCCATCTTGCACATGCCTGATTGACCTTTGTTGGCGTATCGGCAGCCTTAGAACTGTCGTGGAAATGTGACATACAAAAACGCGTAGGCCACGTGATCGCGGCGCGTCTGAGGTCTCGCTCCTCTCATTTAACCCACAATGCCTGGAAGGACCAGCAAACCAGGCGCGGAAACAAACTTTGCGTATTATTCTTCTGCGATCCTCAAAATATTCGATCAAGTCCAAAGCTCGATTGCAAACCACCAGAAGAATTGYGTTGCGCTCCACAAAATCCATTCAGATGCAGCCAATTTCTGGGAATCGGTGAACAATGGACGGGGCATCAAGCTGACGGGCGAGAGGATGTTTGAAGACGTGATAAATCGCATGCTTGTGCTCGTTTTGCCCCTGAAAAAGGGCATCACCACCGCTGATAGAGTAATCAAGTTTGTTGGCGCATACACCAAGTTCATCAATGAGAAAGGTGCGGGCGGCTCCCGAACTTTACAACAATATTTTCTTACTATCTCGCGCACCAGCTGCGGAAGAAAAGGGGGAACAMGAGG
Organism: Lepiota subincarnata; assembly: GCA_023014305.1. NCBI lineage: Eukaryota > Fungi > Basidiomycota > Agaricomycetes > Agaricales > Agaricaceae > Lepiota > Lepiota subincarnata. The sequence goes on from JAECYV010000003.1 coordinate 187,716, forward strand.
CCATCACTGTTGACGATGAAGAATCGACTGCGACTCGGTTTACGGCACGACTCTTGAAGTTCTTGCTGCGAGGGTTCGAAGCTAAAGACAAGAACGTGCGGTATCGTGTTCTGCAGACTCTGGTGGAAATGGTTTCTCACCTTGGAGAGATCGAGTGAGTTCCTTTTGCCTGGCGTGCGTCGATTTTGACTGGAGCCCTAGTGAGGAAATCTACAATGTGCTCCGTGACGCCCTACTAGCTCGCGTGAGTGATAAGGAGGCAAACGTCCGATCACAGGCAGTTGTCGCACTTTCCAAGCTTTGTGAAGCGGAGAGCGATGATGACAACGAAGGCGGTCAAGTATCCGTGATTGATGTGCTCCTCGATGCCTTGGCTCATGATCCCTCCTCGTAAGCCGTGCCACGCCAGTTCTCATTTCTTGGCATTCATAAAAATGAAGTGATGTCCGACGGGCCGTTTTGCTGAATCTACCGATCACCACGACCACTCTTCCCCATATCCTCGGGCGGATGCGTGATACAGAAACCACCATTCGCAAAGTCTTAATCACTGCCGTCCTGGAGCCCAACACAACACAGGGCGACCAGCTCAAAGTCATGGGTCCAACGCACCCCCGGGCGTTCACCATCGCGCAAAGGGAACAGGTCATAAAGGATGGCCTAGGTGACCGCGAAGAATCCGTTCGGGCTGCGGCTTCGTCCCTGATCGGGACTTGGATTGAAGTTGTCAACATCACCGCAGTCAAACCCGAGGAGGACGCGGTGAAGACTGAAGGAGTTGCAGAGGGCGTYCTTTCACTCCTGAACATGTTTGATCTCGGCCTAGAAAGTGTTGCTGCAGACGCATTACTCAGCGTTTTTACGACGCGTCCGGATATTTTGAGCAGTATCCAATTCGACGGTATGTTGTGCCTCAGTCACCTCGCATCTGGTATTCAACCCACTTCAGGTAGTTACTGGGAAAACCTTACTCCTGAGCGTGCTTTCCTTGCTCGCGTATTTGTCGATCACTGCATTGCGACGAAAGATGAGGCACGGCTGGAGGCAGTTCTTCCCGTCGTGACCGCGCTTGCATTCTCCATTCAGAAATCGTATAATACCCTTCTCGATGCTCTTCAAGCTTTCATTGATGACAAGGTGGTGCGCGAGTTTAACGATATAGAGCTGCAAGAGATAGAGGAGGATCTGTACAATAAGGAGCTGGTGCTGGCAGAGATGCTTAAGCTGGCCATCAACTTGGACTATAGTGATGAAATTGGGAGACGAAAGATGTTCCAACTAGTCAGTAAGTGAACCAATTTCTCTTCTCTTCTTCAATTGCTCAATAGGCTATCAGGGGACATGAGTTCAATGGAACTCCTTCCCGAGTCTCTTGTCGGCTGCTGTCTAGATGTCTTGAGGAAACTCTCTGCCGACGAGAAGGACCTTATCCGAGTTGTTGTCGAGATTATCGCTGACTTGAGGGATCCGTTTATGGATGAGCCCGAGGAACCTGTTGTAAGTTTGTGTATAGACGCTTGTGGATCGAGGCTGAAATATCTGCGTAGAATGACGCCGAAACGAGCTTTGCAGATACCCCGGCCGCTACGCCCAAGCCACGTCCGTTGCCAAAGGAGAAAACAGAGGCAGAGAAGAAGCGTATGCTCGAGATTGATTCTAGGTGTCTGTCACTTTCCATAGCCATGYTGGAGCGGGTGAATAGCGTRAGTTGTTTCACCRAGATATGAGCTTCAAGAATCTTAGCCCTTTCCTCAGACCTTTGAAGAGAATTCAACRCTTGAAGGTCTAATGCGAGATCTGATCATACCTTCAATTCACATCAAGGATGCCCACATCCGCGAAAGGGCCTTTRTTTGCCTAGGTCTATGTTGCTCGATCGCACAGGTCGGGKTTTCCTCACCACTGCGCCTATTCTATTGGACTCATAAAGTTTTCAGAGGCGAGCACTTAGCTCCGTTGATTTCTTTTCGAGCCAGATTCTCACGTCTCCCGATAAAATGAAACCGAGCTTGTACAAAATTCTCTTTGACATGCTTATGGTACATGAGGTAGCCTTCGCWCGGTCCCAACCTAAGAAGGTTCGCTAAATGTTGTCTCCGAAGATGTAATTGCTTATGTGTGTTTAGGTCCAAGAAATTACCGACCAGTTTCTCATTTCGAGGTTACAAGAGGAACGAGATCCTAATGTCCTGGCGACTATATGCCTCGGAATGTCCAAGCTTGTACTTGCTGGTATAGCCCATAGTATTAATGTGAGTATTCTTATCAGTTGCCCGCAGTCGTTGCTGACTCCAAATACTAGTCTGTTGCCAACTTGATGCTCGCTTTCCTTTCGCCAGCAACTTCTGGTAACCAAGAGCTGCGGCAATGCCTGACCTGTTTCTTCCCAGTTTATAGCTATTCCTCTGTCGCAAACCAGAGGAAYATTATGAGCGTGAGTACTAGAACATTACCTTTTTTTCAGGCTGAGATTGGGCGGTATCTAGATTTTCCTGCGCGTGTTTTCAGAAGTCAAGAAATCACGAGTAGAATTAGAAGAGGATGAAGAGATGGCATCGGCTTCACAAGTGGCCAGTATGTTTGTCGATCTGACCGACCCAACTCGGTTGAGCACTGCTGTGTATGTGGTTATGCTTCAATCCATTGACCTAATAATGACTGGTTTGGTAGCATCGCTAACGGCCTTGCGGAAGAAAAGGAGCTAAGAGAAAACGACTCGCTTCACCTACATCTAGCAATTGTAGTACTCAAAGAACTCTCGAAACCAAATTTCGAATTTGACAGTACGTATTTTGGCGCATGTCGGCAGCGGCGCGGCAACTCACTGTTTCGACAGAGGATGACAAAAAGGTTCTGTGTCAGATGTTGACCAAGCTCCATATTCCGGATGTTGTGGACGATCAGCTAATTAGGCGCTTGAAACTGCACCTTGATACAGTACAGGCGGTATGTCAAGCATTCTTATGGTTACAGTAACGCTCATCATACTCCTTAGCGTCGCCCAATGCGGGATGTTGCAAGCAGAAACGCATTGTCCAAATTTGACACTTTGATTTCCAAGAAATTTGAAAARCAACTTGAGTTTGATGAAGAGGAGCTCAGGAAACTTGAAGAGCTACAGGATCTGTTCGAGTTCTTGGACGACATCATTCCTGAGGATGATGATGAGGCTTTGGATCCCGACTCAAGAAAGCGGGGGAAGAAGAGGTATGAGACTTTCCTTTGGGGACATGAGGCGTGGTGATCGAGCAAAAACTTTCAGGAGGTCAATGAGCGTTGCTACCACCGCTACTGAAAGCGAGGCACCCTCGTATGGTAGCCGAACTGGTAGGACGAAAGCCAAGAAGTAAGCTGTCTATTGTGCTTAAACTGACCCTTGTGTTTATCTTATTTTTTGTTTAGACGTAGACGCGTCTCTGGCTCAGATGATGAATCTGAAGACGATCAAACGGAAGAGAGCACTCCGCAACCTGTTGTTAAGACGAGGGTGATGCCCAGGCGCGCTGCGTACGCTCTTCGTTGCGCTTCCACACTAGATACACATTGCTTACCAGGAACGTTCATCCAGGACGGGCAAAACGACTATTCAACCCATTGTATTAACGGACAGTGAAGATGAGGATCGCGAGACGACTCCTCAGATTAAGAAGACTGCTGCAGCAGCAAAATCGTGCGTTTCTCAAGATTTATGCAGCGATAGCACCTGATTTGCTCTATCGTAGTAAGCGGCAGAAGGAGAAAGAGGAAGAGGCATTGGATCGGGATATCAGCAACTTACTGGAACCCCTACCTTCAGAACCTGATTCACCATCGTCGTTGAGCTCCTTAGACGATGATACGATATTGAATCCCGACTCGGAGGCGGAAGAAGAGGAGGAAGTGAGTGGGTTGTTGGTAGAGGATTGATTGGGAATACGAGTTGTATAGTGTGTCCGCTTCTTCATGGCCCTCCCAACGTAAGATTCTATCTTTTATTAGTTCGTAGTGTTGTATTTTTTTAGCTGCTGTCATTTATTATTCCTAGACTATACTACTATGTTTTGTACTCATGTAGGTGATGAACCAGATTCCCTGTCATTGCTATTAGCCTGATGATCCCCAGGGTTAGACCCGGACGGTAATCTCTTTGCGTGGTTGTATAGGATCGCGAAGAGTYACATGATGGGCACTGAAGCAAGGACAAGTATCAAGAACGGTCCAATGCCGTGAAGACGGGAAGCTCGAGACGAGCTACCTAATAGAGATGCGATAAATGCAGACGTTACACTTCTGGAGGTCAAAAGGCTTAATATACCTCATGAAATGCTACCGGTATGCTTACACCCGGATCGGCTCCTTAGTGCGCCTCTGGGAACGTTGTCGACGCAAACTCATCCCCACTATCAGAGCCGACAAGTAGCGGCTGTATGCTAGGTAGCCCCACCCCTACCCCGTTACCACTACCAAAACTCTCAAGCCCGAGCCAAACTCACTCACCTCCACTGTCAGCAGCCATCGACACCCTAAAACAGAGTTCACCCGCTCCTACCACCTATAAGTCGCGGCCTGAAACCGACACCAAGTCTTGATGGCGTTCCTGTCGGCGACGTCGCCCTCACATTCGTAGGTGGACTTAGGCGTGATGTGCTCAAGACTAGTAGCAAAATACGCATTCGACTTGCTCACACCTCCGCCAAACTGGCCTCAAGTTGGTTGTGCATTCAGTGTCAAGGCACCCAGTTCGCTCATGCCACCTCTGATTTTTTATGAACAAAATTGCGATCGAAATGTTGGTGGCTCTAAAGAGAAGACGAAGCCTGGAAACAAAGAGTCTGTATATGTCGGAGTACCATACAAGGAAATTTCATAATCCAAGATTGTCATGCTCGGCTGATTAGATATCTTCACTCCCTGAAGATGACCGATCCAACCTCTCAATCCAATTACGACAAGGTGGTAACTGAGCACGTTGCATTTGAGTGGCATCTTGACTTCAATACCCGTATCATTGGAGGAACTGCAACTCATCAACTTGTCATCAAGGAGGATAATGTCGAGGAAGTTATGTTCGTACATCTCCCACGGGATTCCCAATCATAATCCTGACGGCGAAAATCAGTTTCGACACGAACGASCTGAAGATTGATAGTGTAGCTGTGGAAGGCAAGGCAGCTTCGGTGAGTTACCACCGTTCCATCTATCTTACATGCTCAGGGGCGAATATGGTGCGGGGGACTTGCAGTTTGATCTCAAAGCGAAGCATGAGGTGATGGGGTCTGCACTTCACGTCTCATTGCCACCGAAGTTATCCAAAGGAACAAAGGTTGAGGTCCGGGTGGTGTATGAGACCACGCCCGGTAGTACCGCGTTGCAGTGGCTTGAGAAGGAGTGCGTACTTTGTTGAATAACCTATAATTTAATATTGACCTGGTCTAGGCAAACACAGGGAAAACAGTTCCCTTACCTTTTCAGCCAATGCCAGCCGATTTACGCGAGAGCGCTCGCGCCTCTTCAAGGTGGGACTGTCACGGAAGAGCTCTCACACGACATTAACATGAACCATCACTACCAGATWCTTCCTCCGTGAAGATCGTGCGTACCGCTCGAGATTCATTAGTATATCAGAATGTAGCTTGAAGGATGATTTACAGACCTATTCCGCTAGCGTCAGGTCTGTCCTCCCTGTATTGCTCTCCGCCATCCGYGTATCACCTCCCACGAATGGACCTCCTCACGATGGCAAGGTTATTGGTAAAGATGAAGTCACCTACTCYTACAAGCAAGTAAGGAATCAAATCGCTCTGTTTACATATCTCTGGCTAACCAGACATCCCAGCCCGTGTCAATTCCTTCCTACCTGATCGCAATTGCTGCAGGTAACGTTCACTTCCGTCCGTTTTCTACACCAGACGGAAAGGCTTGGACAAGCGGCATATGGACTGAACCKGAGCTCATGGATAAGGCATACTGGGAGTTCTGTGAAGACACAACTCGGTTCTTGGCAAAGGAAGAAAGTATCGTGGCACCATACCGCTTTGGAGTATATGATCTCCTGGTCCTCCCTCCCGCATTCCCTTTCGGTGGCATGGTCAGTAACGTACATTCACCCAGCGGATCTACATTCATCACAAATAGGAAAATGCTTGCTTGACGTTCCTTACTCCCAGTACGTGAGCAATCAAAGCTCTCACTCGGTATTTCTCACTATTTATCCGGTAGCACTTCTTACGGGCGATCGGACTCTGGTTGATGTGGTTGTTCACGAGCTCACTCATTCGTGGTTCGGGAACGGCGTCACGTGAGTTTGATTCACAAAATGCTAGCTAATTAATGACTTGTCGTCGTACAGGGCTCAAGCATCCCATTTCTGGCTAAACGAAGGATGGACGACATATTTCGAGCGGGTGCTCCAACAAGTCCTATATTCACCCGCACACCGGGCATTCGCTTACTTGATCGGAAACAAAGCTCTCAAGGCTGCATTGACTGAATATCAGGACCGGCCAAAATATCAAAGACTAGTTATTGAGTTCGAGAAAGGCGAGGACCCTGATGATGCATACAGCAGCATTCCTTACGAGAAGGGTGCCAATTTCTTGCTCCACATTGGTACGTAGGGCATCTTCTGTCCTGCGCCACTTCGCGCATTTCTATCATCCTCCATAGAACGAACACTGGGCGGGCTGGATGCTTTTCTGCCATATGTCAAGGATTATGTGTCTACCTTTAGCGGCAAAAGCATCGGTACGGACGAATGGAGAACACATCTTTACSGATACTTCAGCGACCAACCCGATAAAATCAAGGCACTGGATAGCATCGATTGGGACGTGAGTATTTATCGAATATGTTATCAAGTGTCACCTTTCCTTTACGGCCATACAGGCCTGGCTCTATGGCGAAGGTCTCGAACTCCCCGTAAAACTCGAATTCGATACCAGTTTGGCCAAGCAAGCCTATGAGCTCGCCGAACGATGGGATGCCGCACGATCAACAGCTGACATATCCGAACTTGATTTCAAGGAATCTGACCTCGATAATTTGAACGGAAACCAAATCAGTTAGTCATCTCTTACCTTTGACTCTTTCTAAAGCCCTTATCAATCCGCGATTTCAGTCGTCTTCCTAGAGAAGCTTCAGTCATATCCTCCTTTACCCTCTCATCTGGTCTTCCACCTCGGATCCTTGTATAAACTCTCTCAAACCCCCAACGCTGAGATCCGATTCAGGTTCTATGAGCTCGTCCTTGTAGACCACAGTTCTCCCGCTGCACAGACATTCGCGCCCGAAGCAGCGGATTGGGTAATTGGTAACGATGGGAGTGGGATGATCAAGGGACGTATGAAATTCTGTAGGCCGGTTTTCCGGGCGATTTTCAAGGTCAATGGAGGACTCGCGGTTGAGAAATTCCTTCAAGCAAAGGATGGGTTCCACCCAATTGCTAGGAAAATGATTGAGAAGGTACGACCCCTACTAGCTCGGAATGATGGAGATTCCGACTAAGTCATGATCTCGATTTCTAGGACCTAAAACTCACACATGGAACTACGAGGTAAGAATGTGAGCATCACTATATGTTAAATATTTGTGGCGATTGTGTATAAACATGTTCCGATTTTTTTTTCTAAAAAAATGAGCCCCCAACCTCATTATAAGTGCTGTCTTTGGCTACTGGGCCATTGCGTACACGCAGGAGCCGACCCCCGAAGCCACATCATGTTTGTTAGAGACAGTCGATTGAGCGAGATCGTTGGATCAGGAGGATTAGGGCTGGCTAGTGCTCCATTAACAGCTGCACACTCTGCCGCATTCCCGTACAAATATGCACGGCGAARRCTGTTCCACCCTCCTCAACTAGRCGAGCCGGGGCCCAGCTGTGCGCTAGCATTGGTCACCGTGCTTAGTCCTGCAGATATCCAAGATTTAGGAGCATCCAACGAATGAATTTCTGTATCCCACTTCCCAGAATACGGAAGACTAAGATACAAGTTCTCAAACGCCCCGAACGGACAAGTTACTGAACATATGGGTGCTGAGCGCTGAAGCTCTGAAGACGAGGGTCGTTTCTCGGCAGCTTCCGAAATTAGTCACCAGATTCGGTTCCCGATCCCCCTCTGATTCCGTTGGCTGACCCTGAACCGTTAACACTCGCCCACCACTGCACCAGATTTACCAGTGCATCCGGTGGCTTAAAGCCATACATCACTCAACCTAGTTCAATTACCGAGGGTTACCCAGAGCCCATGCCTCCCCAACACATTTATCAGCTCCTTGACTTTGTTCAAGCGGGTGGAAGCGTGAGCCTCCTTTGACTCTCGGCTTGGTGTTTTATCATTCCGTGCTGATCATGCTGTYAGGCTCTCGTCTTCAAAGCTGTGGAAAAGGTCTCAGGGAAAATAGTGGCGGTTAAAAAGTCTCGAGTATCACAGCTTGTGAAACGGCCTCTCCTTCGTTATGAAAGCATTGTGCTTAGGCTCCTTCAAGGTCATCCTGCAATTCCGGTGCTGTTTGGATATGCCCAACTCCCGCATTTCGAGTATATTGCTATGGAGCTCCTGGGGCCAAGTATTCGGGAACACGTTACTGGACCTGTGGCCACAATAACTGCGAGTTGCGTCGTCTATCAAATGGTAGGCCTTTGCTCTGTCTCCCACTGCTAATTGGATGAGTGACGCTTATGTATATATAGCTTTCTGCATTGGAGCACGTTCACCGGCATGGCTTCGTTCACAGGGATATCAAGCCCGAAAATATATTATTATCACTGTCAGACCCTTCGAAAATCTGCCTCGTTGATTTTGGGATCACCCGAATGATTAAGGCTGGCAAACCATCGAAGTACGATCCGTCTGCGGAGTCGCGCGAGATTGTTGGGACGCTCAACTGGGCAAGCCTGAACTCGCACAACGGTATAGGTGAGCAGTCGGTGAATCTACTTGTATACCCATGACTGACAAAATCTTATACCTGTATAATCGCAGAGCTCGCCCCACGCGACGATCTTGAATCCCTTGCTTATACCGCCTTTTACCTTCTGCGTGGCGACCTCCCTTGGAGGTGGCGTCGCGGCCTTCCCAATCACGGATACTTGAGTTCTATGCGACGCATTCATGCAATAAAGATGGCAATATCTGGTGAAATACTCGGTGCCGAGTTTCCAGCCGAATTCAGCYACCTACTTGATTATAGTCGCAGGATGGAATATGGCCAGATGCCGGACTACCAGAAGTTGCAATGTTGGTTCGCGCCAGTAGGAAATGTGGGTGTCGAAGAACGTCTTGATTGGAACCCAGTCTCTGTGGATRTCAGTGCTACTGCTGATAARGTCAGTGAACTCGCGATAGCACGCATAGAAGCAGAGGTGGAAGGTRRGGATCAGGTTAGGGACGCAAATAACATGCAAAACAGCACTACTATTGCTACAACGGACTTCTCTGACAGTTATTTTGACTTCGACTTTGCTCTTCATAATAATCGGAACGGAGAGCGAGATGATAGTCTAACGCTTCCGGGTGAGAGGGTTGGGCTGGTAGTAAATGAAATACCTGAAATAGGCATAGCAGTAGATTGATCATTAGACCTTCGAGATAGTTTGTATTAYATACTGAGTTCTGATGGAGCTACAGTATTCAGATTGGTATTATTGAGGAYGACTATTGAAGCATGGTAATGCAATCCTTAATGAGTTGGTTGTCCTCCCATGTMTCCGCCCGAGTCTCAGCCACTCRCCTCCRCACCAATTTACACTTTACTCAAGAWAATCATATTGTAGTTTAGTTCTCATTGCTTGATAATGTTATCACTTTGTTACTGCTAGTCAACAGGTGTATCGCCCAAGCRAGTGGTGCACAAAACGGGACATGGTCAAGGGAAGGAGGGGAGATGTAAGGGTGACCTGGTGGCCTGCCCAATGGGCCCAAGGCCACTGAGGGTCAGGCTAGAGCAGGGGGATCCTTAGAGTATATTCAGAAGGAAAGGAATATCTACTACACACCTAGAGCAGGGGGATCCTTAGAGAAATGGGTAAGGAATCCCCTAGCTTGACTATGAAGTAACTACCGTGTCACAAGGGTGGGAAAATATAGTAGAGGGTGAGAAAAGGGATAACAAAATAGGAAGGAAGGAATGAATAACTACTTAACCTGGCTACAARGCTAAACTATGTAACTACAGGATAGTGAGCCAAGTAGGGTAGTATGAAGCAGTAAAGGAAGGGTGAATGAAAGGAGGGGAGGTGACCCAAAGGGGCAGGGAGTGTGAGGGAACAGAAGTAAAGGGAATGTGAATAAAAGAAAGAGARGACAGTAGAAGGAAGAGAGAAAATACTAGRARAGGCAAGATGTCTCCTTACCTAGGCCTGAGGTGAGTGAAGGGTGTTCTAGGAGTGTCCTAGAACACCAGGGGAGGCCAGAGAAGACTACTGGAGCTGCCCAGGTAGTGGCAAAATGATGAGGAGGGTAGAGGGGAGGGAGGTCCCCTGACATTCACTATGCTATTGCAAATGATATTGTGATACTTGGATATCCCCCACACTGTACCCATGCTCTCCAAGGACTTGACGTTATTTGCTTCACTCACATGAAGGAGGTGTGGAAGRAGGAGCTCAATTTATATGAGGAAATCAATAATCACCCTTTTACTAAGGCCGACTTTTCTCACATCTTTGGGACTGCTTACCTGCATGCCTTTACTGCCGAAACTATTCATGCAGCATTTGAGGCCACTGGAATTCATCCATTCAACCCAGATATCATTTTGGTACAGCAGCTACAGCTGAGTATACCAACATCTACAAAGGGAACATTCCCTCTCCAACAACCTTCCCCTGTCTGACATGTATTGGAAATTTACCACAAAAGTAGCTCCAATATGAGATCTGCCAGTCCAACCAATTTCACACCTAGAAAATGAGCATGAATRATATCAGAATCACTCTCAGCAAGCTCTGCATYGTACCTTGTCTCTGAAAGTCTGTTCAAATCCACCTACCCTATTATTCATCTGGTGATYGAGCATCCACTGGGTTTCTCAGGGCATGAAGAAAATAACCTTCATGATCACAATACCTCGACAATCCATCTATCTYGCACTGAGCTTGCAAAACAAGCCTCACAGTTTAAGCAGAGTCTTGGTTGTGCTGAAAAAATGATTAAAGCCTGAGATATGGTTATTGAAGCAAATCATGCACAGATGATCATACAGGATCTCATCCTACGTTGTCAGAACCAGGTGCTCCAGGCTAAGGAGAACAAGAAAAAGGATGATTGAGCAGTCCTGTTTCCAAGTGGGAAGGGGAGATGTTTGACAGATACAGCATTTTCCCRGGAGATTGAGTTATCAATGGAGTGGATAGAGTGCCAGGAGAGGGAGAAGAAGGAGAGAGCTGATGCCAGAGCTCACAGACAAGGCCTAAAGGATGCTGTTGAGGCTCATTGGAAGGCTGTGAAGGCAGAATGGGAGAAAGGAAGGCATGAGAATGAAAAGCTCAGAGAGGAACTTCTAGCCAAGAAAATACCTCGTAAAGATCTCTCTAAATGGCCGAAATGCACTACAAGAGCTCAGATMCAGGYRTTGGTAGCTCAGAAGCTGGGTTATGGTGAGGGAGAAGACATTTACGAGGATGGAGATCAAGAGGAGATGGATTGATAAGCATTTGTCACACACCTGTCACAGTGTGTCAAATGACCATTTTCTCAGCTTTTTGGCATTAATATTCAAAAAAAAATTCAAGATCACTAAGCCTACAACATAGTCTGATAATTTCCCATTTAAAGAAGGACAACTTTCTCTATAGACCTACATAATTTATTTTAGGATTTATGAAAAACTGGAAGTASAAAAAAATAAAATTCATTGGGTGTGTCGATTGACRGCCCAACACTGTACAGTGGGCCAATTTGGACCAAAGTAAGGTAATTTGAAAGCCAAAATTCGACACTTTCCAACAGTACTGGATTGAGCCAACCAGCAGAATAGGGGAAGCACTCAGTAGTGGTGCACATTAATGAGAGATGAAATGCACAGTGAAGACAAGATGTGAAAGGAATGTATTAGAGTAAGTCTAGGATCCACACAAAAGAAGGTGAGTAATATGAAGGAGAGGATATACAAGTAAGTTACGCACCTAGGATCCACACAAAAGAAGGTGGACCCTAGGTAAGTAGGGCTAACATCTAAGTACTGCGAGATGTATGTAGTTATTTGCTACAAATGTATACTAGTTGACACATAGCAAAGGAATATATTTGGGTACCTATGGCAAAGGTTGAGTGTTAAGTTAAATGACTGACATCGATATATGTCAAGCTGCATATAGCATGTTCGTATTTCGACACTCCCACTCAGTGAGACATCAGAGAGAGGGCAATACGCCCAAGTGAGTACAGAATCTTACAAAGGCCTCTCATGGCAGTGCCTTGGTGAAGATATCCACCAACATGTCCTTTGTTGACACATAGCTAAGTTTGATCTTGCCGTGTTCGACATGTTCATGTATAAAATGATACTTAATGTCGATGTGCTTGGCATGAGAGTGGGAGACTGGATTACTGGTGAGTGTGATGCATCCTTGATTATCAGCRTGGATAATCATGGCTATGGTTTGAGGGAAATCAAGTTCAGTGAGTAAGGTGTGAAGCCATATGGCTTCCTTAGTTGCAGTTGCAGAGGCAATATATTCGGCCTCAACAGAGAAAGTGGCAACAGTTGGCTGTTTCTTTGATGACCAGGATACAGAGCTTCCTGTGACATCAAAAATGAAACTGTTATCAGAATACACACTRGAAGCATCAGAAGGACTATAATTAGATACATATCAGAAACTGATATCAGAAGGACATTATCATACAACTTTATACAACTCATAAGTCATGGCCTATGCATGTACACCTCATGTATGCCTCATGTTACCTGGGTCCATCTAATTATARTGTTAGACACAGCCACTCACAGTAGTATATAAAGGGTAGTACAATCCTTTGTATTCTTTAGCTTAGTGTTATACACTGTTCCTTGAACCCTCTTWAGTCTGATACTTAAGAGCCTTCATACACCRACTGAGAGATACATTGTAACTCTTGGACCAAGTCTGTATAGACATCCTTGACGAACTTCGTATGGCTCACTACGGATCCCTAACCCAGATAACAGAAACTGCCCAYGGATCTGTGATYGTCYGGATCCTGGGCCCAGTTTGAGTCAGTCCRGCCCACCAAGTTGAAAGCATCCTTTCCTCGTCTGCCCAGGATGAGCCTAAAGTCAGCTGTACTCTTTAGATAATGAAGGAYATGCTTCGCTGCCTCCAGGTGTGGGATTCCAGGGTTTCCTCCAAACTGGGCAACAAGACTGACCGTGAATTGGATATCCGGTTGCATTTGGGTGGCAAAGAGGAGGGACCCAACTAGCRACAAGTAATGGATGTCCCCAGCATAATCCCGGTATGCCTGACGCTTTTYCTCAGTTTCAGGGCATTGAGTGATGGAGAGACTGTGTTTGACAGGAAGAGGGGTGGATACTGGGCTAGTGTCCTGCATGCCAAATTGCATAAGGATTCACTGGATGTATGAAGTCTGGTTGAGGTCTCTCAAAACGTGGCCCGGGGCTACAAACTAACATCCACTCTCTTGCAGATACTCTCTACACTTGATGTTCACATCTTTCTAGTACAGGAACCCCCCTGGCAGCTCATCCAGTCCGCCCCATCCTCCTCTTCTGTAGACGGCACCCCTGTGGTCGGCGCTCCGCTACACTCGGACTGGGACTGCTTCGTCTGATCCTCCCCTCTCACCGATGGCCCTGACCGCCCCAGGGTACTGACCTTCTGCCACAAGGACCTCCACCCCTACCGCCCCACCCTCTGACACAACCTGGTAGACCACCGTGACATAGCGCTGATCTCTCTGGCTCTCCCCTCCAGGTGCTTCAACATACTCAACATTTACAACGACGACCGCGACACGGCATTCAAATACCTGGAGACCAAACTCACCAACCTCCCTGCTTGCGACTTTCTAACCGGTGACCTCAACACTCGCTCCCCCGACTGGGATCCAAACTTCCTAGGTTCCAACTCACGCGCCCAACGCGTCGTTGAGGTCTGCAACGAACTCGGCCTCGTCCGATCCCTCCCCCTAGTCCCCTCGCCCACTTGCTTCCCCCACAACGGCACCTGCTCCCCTTCCACCATAGACCTCCTTTTCTTGGCCCAGGACAGACACGTCTCTGGACACCACATCCTCCCTGGCCTCAGAGCCCCTTCCGATCACGCCCCTTTGGCTATTACCCTCCCCCTCGACGGTAAAACCCCATTGGTTCAACATTTTACTCTCCCCAAAGACTCAGACGAAGAGCGTGCCTTCTTGGACTCTTCCAGAGAGGCGCTCACCCGTCTCAACCGCTTACATCCCGACCCCCCCAACTCACTGGCCGACACTGAGAGACTCGCTGACGGGTTTGCCTCTGCCCTGTCTGATGCATGGGCCTCGCATGCCAAGGCCTCCATGGTCTCCTCCCGCTCCAAGGGCTGGTGGACCCCTTCTTGCTCCGAAACCCTGGCCTCCTACCGGGCCAACCCCTCCAAGGAGCGATGGAAAACGTTCCGTAACGCCACCAGTACCGCCCAAAGAGTATACTTTGACTTACGAATAGCTGAAATTGCTGACTCCAACAGACGCCCTTGGGACCTCATGTCCTGGGTTGGCGCCCGCTCCCTCCTGGCCATTGACGCAATTATTGACCCAGCCACCGGCGCCCTCTGCACCACCCCAGACCTCCTGTTTAACGCCCTCGAACACCAATTCTTCAATGCCCGAGACAGACGCCCCCACACTAGAGGCCTCAACTACCTCCCTCACGCCGACGCCTGCGCCTGGCACCCTTTCTCCACCCTAGAACTCTCGGAGGCTCTGGCCTCAACATCCAATGCGTCTGCCCCCGGTCCTGACCACCTCTCATGGTCCCTTCTCAAGGACCTAGCCTCTGGCCCCGAGGTATCCTCCCTATTACTCAACTTGGCTAATGCATGCGTAACCACAGGTCACTGGCCCTCCCACTTTAAAGACTCACTCACTGTGGTGATCCCCAAGCCAAACAAGCTCACTCACACGGTCCCCAAAGACTTCCGCCCCATCACCCTCCTCAACACCCTGGGTAAGTTATTCGAGAAAATGATCGCCCGCAGGATGCAATATGATGCGGTCTGGCACGCCCTGGTCCACCCCAACCAGCTGGGTGGCATTGCTGGCCGCTCCANACTGTGTTTGACAGGAAGAGGGGTGGATACTGGGCTAGTGTCCTGCATGCCAAATTGCATAAGGATTCACTGGATGTATGAAGTCTGGTTGAGGTAGATGAGTTGGTTGGCATAGTCTCGAGTGACTATAATACCAAGCATGTACTTGAGCTCCCCTAGGTCAGTGATATCAAATTCATTGCCGAGAGCATTCTTGAACAAAATGATTTTGTGGCCTTCCGCACCTGCAACTGCCATGTCGTCAACATAGACAAGTAGTAGAAGAACAATTTTCTCCTTTTCTCTCTTGATGTATAGACAATCATCGGCAAACGTACATGTGAATCCCAATTCTGTTAAGACCTCATGTAGTTTCTTTTTCCATTGCCGCCCTGACTGCTTCAAACTGTAGATAGGTTTCTTCAACCGCCAGTAACAGGTGCCAGATCTGTGTTTCTCCACTTCCTCAGGCACTCACATGTAGATTTCTTCATTGAGATCACCCTGTAGGTATGCGCCAACAATGTCAACTTGATGGATTTCGAAGTCATATACAGCTGCGARGGTGAAAAATATGCAGAAAGTGGTGAATTTTGCAACAGATGAGAACATTTTGGTGAAGTCCTYGCCAGGCACCTGTGAGAAGCCTTTTGCAACGATCCAGGCCTTTTGTTTGATGAGTTTCCCATGCTCATCCATCTTTTCCCTGTATACTACTTGGCTGCCTACAGCCTTTTTGCCCTCAGGTAGCTCATTCATTTCCTCATATACATCCCAGGTCTTCATTTGACTGATTTYGGATCGTATAGATTTCTCCCACTGCTTCATGTGGGGTGACTCTTGGACTTCACAGTATGTACAAGGCTCRTTGCCTATGACCATGAAAGTAATATTTACATGGCCATTTAAGGGAACAATGTCGTTAATAGCAAAGTATCCATAGTGCTCCACAGGTTGATGATCACGGCTGGATCAGTCTTGCGATGGGAGGTTCTCCCACTTGGAGGTTTTTTGGGGTGCAGAAGGGAGCTGGAGAGGCTCAGCGGCATTTCCACTGGGGGTCTCACAGATAGGGGTGGTGGGATGTGGGGCATTAGAGGGGGATTCCTCAGTGACAGCAGTGGGAACTGAGAGGGTGAGTGTGGACATTGCCATACCAGTGTCCTGGTTAATGGCATTGTCCACCAGCTCATCGATGTCCTCTGAGGTAGGGGCAGGATCATCTATGTCTACTACAGCCAGTTCACTTGAGGAATTATCCTCAAAGAAGTGAATGTCACAAGACATTATCAGCTTGCTGTTTTTGAGGTCYTCAAGTTGATAGCCTTTAGTTTYATCAGCCCACCAGCCCAGCATCTGGACTTTGACCRCTTGCGACTCCAATTTGCCCTTGCGCACTTGCTTTGGTACATGAGCCCAGCCAAGTGAGCCAAAAATTTGGAGATGGGATACATTTGGCTTTCATCCAGTCCACRCCTCATATGGGACAATGACCTTCAGGCTGGAGGTGAGTGTTAAGTTTCTGACATGGATAGTATACATGAATACCTCCCCCCAGTAGTGCAAGTTGATTTCGCTTTCCCTCCCTCCTGGCCTGGCCAGGGCCCCCCTCCCCCACCACCGCCCCCCCCACCCCGT
>JAECYV010000003.1:208099-219119 GCA_023014305.1 Lepiota subincarnata
TTCTAGTTTACTCCCACAATTTTATTTGTATTTATTTAGCATTAAATTGGCTTGTTACAGCATAAGTGATAGAGGGTCAAAAAACTGTCCCAATGAGTATAAAGATTGAAATAATCATTATTAATTTAGCTACACCTCAAATCATGTGATGCAAGTACTACATGGAGCAGAGAACCATAATGTATGCCCACAAATATTTGAGTAATATTATATAATATATCTGAATTTATATGTATACATTTGTCCAAAATGCCAAAACATTGGGACAGTTTTTTGAGCCACTGTATTACTGGACAGTTTTTGGAAATGAAGGGTATCAGAAGTTTTCTCACTCATGACGCTCTCAGGGCCCATAACCTAATGAGAGATGAAATGCACAGTGGAGACAAGATGTGAAAGGAATGTATTAGAGTAAGTCTAGGATCCACACAAAAGAAGGTGAGTAATATGAAGGAGAGGATATACGAGTAAGCTACGCACCTAGGATCCACACAAAAGAAGGTGGACCCTAGGTAAGTAGGGCTAACGTCTAAGTACTGCGAGGTGTATGTAGTTGTTTGCTACAAATGTATACTAGTTGACACGTAGCAAAGGAATACATTCGGGTACCTACGGCAAAGGTTGAGTGTTAAGTTAAATGACCGACATCGATATACGTCGAGCTGCATATAGCGTGTTCGTATTTCGACACACGTGTGCCAGACACTATGGAATATTCTCGATTTTATCACGCAATTTCGGACTCGTAGAAAGTCGAGAGATAAGGATGACACGAGATCTATTCGGTTCTGGTATCAGATGAGCATCTATGTAACTTGAGGATGGGGGGGGGGGGGTAAAAAAGATCAATCGCTGGTAGCTACGGTGACCTCGGCATTGGTCGTTGAGACGGCTTTTCCGGCAAAATAGGCTTTGACTTGGTCGTCGTCCGCAGCGGGAGGGGGCTGTAAAGCAATTTAGTCTCACCGCTACTGGGGTCAAATTTTGTCAAAGGCATACCAGTGAAGCGAGATGGTCATAATTRTTAAACGCGACGAGGCGGACCCGGAGTGGTGGTAGAGAGTTGGGGTCATGGTTATCATTGTATGGTTCCTGGGTGCGAATGGGAACGGTGTTTAGTCAAATGGCGAGTGGGAGGTCCAATCACGAGTGCGCTCACCCTCAAGGCGATTTCCAGTCGAGTCCAGGCAGTGTTAATATGGCCCTTGTATGGTATTGTACAATCCGCCTCGGGGTCCATCTTCAGCAGTGCGGAGATCAACTCAGTGATGCAAATACCATGACTCGCGAGTCCGATATGTGCTTCACCTAGGGTTTCATCAAAAAGATGGGGGAGAATACACTCTCTTATTACTTGTACTACCCTCTGGCCGACATCGTCAAGGCT
Source organism: Lepiota subincarnata (assembly GCA_023014305.1). Taxonomy (NCBI): domain Eukaryota; kingdom Fungi; phylum Basidiomycota; class Agaricomycetes; order Agaricales; family Agaricaceae; genus Lepiota; species Lepiota subincarnata. Next base: position 209,487 of record JAECYV010000003.1, read on the forward strand.
TTCGCCTTCGGGGAAGCTAGCAGAACGGCCCTGGGGTTGGGGGAATATACCTTGCTTGTACAATTCTTCCAGAGTTTTGTTCCTTGGTGGGCGAGAGAGGCTCCAAAGTCCACCTTCAGCGATACCGAAATGCTGTTCCCGGAGATTCGGTGTGGTCCTGAGTAGGGGTTTAGGCTCCGGATGAGAGTCCCGGACGGCGAGAGCTGTACCATGGGCACGGAGGAGGTCCGATGAATAGAGGTGTGTGAAGCGAGTTGAGGAGGCGAAGGTAGATCCGAGAGCTTTGGCTTGCTGTGAAATTGGTCGACTGAGGGGTTGGTATGAAGAATATGGGCTTTCACACCGTGGAGACGGACCTGTTGGCCTAGGTTGGAGAGCGGGGCATCTTTCCATCCTGCCCAAACGGCTTTCTGTGGCTTGGAATGAGGAAATGGGTCGGTAGCACACAAAGATGAAAGCGTACGATATTATCTTCGCTTTCGCCATGCCTGATCTGCAAATTTTTGAGTTGGGCTCTCCGAACGAAATAATAGCCCAGCTCACCAATGTTACTGTGATCATGATTGAATGATAGGTGATAAGAGGCGTGGCGACTGGGCTATTCACTTCGACCGGACTTAATAATCGACAAGCCGGACCTCTGAACGTTCCGATCCGACACGTGGGCCGGGCTCATGGCCGAGTAGCTGACGCCAGATGTTCCCGTCCCGCGCGCGCTGGAACTCAGGCCAGTGTCCGGGCGCTCTTGCGATCTGGTGAGTTAGCYGCAATGGGGCATCGCCAGGGACAGGGAGGACGCGATGGAAACAAAGAGATGCTTACCCAGCGATAATGAATCATTTAAGTCACGTGGCTGTGATTGCTCTAGGACATTCCTCGGCATTCCTTTTGATATACACCAGCAGAGCCTTTATTCCTTCGTTCTCTTCCACCACCATATCCCTGTCCCCCAGAGGCATGACATCCGTCCATGGCCTCCCTCTCCTGAGCGGTCCTCCCACCCCCGTCGAATCGTCCGACGCTTGCAGAAAGTGCAACAAGGAGTTTAACATCTTGTTCACGAGATCGAGGAAATGCAATCACTGTGGTGCGCGCGCTATGATGCTGTATAAGCTGGTCCATCTTCAATATGTTTTGGATTAGGGTACCTGTATTGTCACTCGTGCTCGGACTTTCAGGCACTTATGCCTCGTGCTGGACCTGAGGGCGTGAATGGCTATGACCCTATGAATGTCTGTGCTTATTGCATTGAGCTTTTGCATGGTGAGTGTGCTTGTGCCCTTGGTGTCGATTTCTCCGGAAGCCTGAGGTTTTTTGTGATGATCAGTTACTGCAGCTGGAGCAGTCGCCCTCCGGGCAATGTCTTTGAGCAAGCTCAAGACGTACGCTGAAGCTTACGACATTGATATCAGCCAGGCCGTTGAAAAGGGGGATATTGTAGATGCTATAGTACGGGCTAGGGTGAGCAACAAGCCATCCTGTATGAGTGGGAGCTGACTATCGCTAGGAGAACAATGGATGCTTACCTCGATCAAAAGAAGTAAGCGTGATCTGTTTATATCAAGAAAAATAACAGCTTTTGTGAACAAAATAACACAGGATCACTACCGCAGGAATAAAGTCCCCAGTCCTTTTGCAGGGGCACGGCCACGTCGGATCTTCTCGAGACCAGGTCAGGCTAATCCGCCCCCTGTGCCTCCCCGCCCCCGTCCCCAAAATCCTAGCTTCCCTCGACCAGACCTCGAGTCCGACCATACATYCCCACCCCCGCCCCCGCCCCCGCTCCCACCGCGCCCGCAAACGACGTTCTCTTCACCGCCTAGTCCCCCTCGTGCTCAACCTTATTCGCAGTATACGGCCCCGCCACAGCCTCCCCCGCCTCCGCCGCCGCCGCAGAACTATCAACATTACACTCCGCCGTATCAACCGTACGCTCCTAATTATCATTCACAGCAGCACTACAATGCACCACCATACCATCCTTCGTTCCACCACTCTCATGCGCAACCACAGCAGCCTCCGTCCCCACCGCAGGAAACCCGGCCGCCTCCAATACCTCGGCGAACGACATCTCAAACGAATCGGTCTGGGCACACACCGCAACCGCAATCGCAGGCATCACCACCACCACCGCCACCACCACAAACTACACCTCCACGGCGGCGTACTACATCAACACCTCCGGCTTCGGCCACACCCACACCCCCTCCCCCTGCCCCTSCCCCAGCTCCTACGCCGGTGTTGCCGACTCTGGATCAGTTGTTGGTTATGACGCAGGCGTCGATTGGGGCGTTGCCTATTAGTGTATTGAAGAAGATACTCTTTACGAACCATGTCAATGCGTCGATGATATTAGAAAAGGGTGAGTTGGTGAAGAAAGTGGTGACGTTGATTGAAGATGAGAGGAGGGAGCGGGAGCGACAGCGACTTGTAGAAGAGGCGGAGAGGCTGGAGGAGGAAGAGAGGCGGAGGGAGATGGAGGAGGCAATTAGGAAGGAGCAGGAGGAGAGGAGGAGGGAGGAGGAGGAGCGGATGAGGAGAGAGAGGAGGCAGAGGCAGAGGGCGACGGTGGAGGATGTTGATGATGAGGAAGAAGATGGGGATGATGAGGAGATGGAGGTGTATGAGGATGATGAGGAGATGGGTAGAGGTGAGAATGAAGAAAGGGCAAGGAGCGAGGATGTGCCGGTGGAGGCATCGAATTCAACAGGTTCTGCTGCGTCTAATACTCCCCCGAGACCGACCGCATTTGCGTCTTTGGAACGGTCGGGTTTGTGTGTAATTTGTCAAGATGAAGAAGCGAATATTGCGATTGTTGATTGCGGGTATGTCGTATATTTGATGGCTTGGTCCCCGGCTGATGGGTAATTTTTTTTCTGTCCCAGACATCTGGTGATGTGTAGAGGCTGTTCGGATCTCATTATGGCGGGCTCAAGAGAATGTCCATTGTGCCGCACGAGGATTGTCACGGAGGCAAGATTGCTTCGGATATTCAAATCCTAGGAAGGATCTCTGCTGTACTTACTAGGAATACTGGGGATGTATTTTACTACTTTTTGAAATTTCTTGCTCGTTGATTTTGAGATGTGATCAAATAGTTTGATCGTGGGAATGTATGTCAAAGGGGCACAGGCGCTTGAAAGAAAGGAAGAACAACAACAACGCGTTGCGTAAGGGAGTTGTCCAGAACACTTTAAAATAAGAAAAGAAGCCTAGTTGTTCGGCAGAGACCGCACATGTTGCTGGAAGAAGAAAGTCATTTGACTTGAGCGTAGAGTCGTGGGTCCGGGGGTATGTAGGGCAGCTAGTGGCCGTTGAAATGTAGAACAGATGGTGCCTGGGCAGTGTTGCCTTGTCATTTTCTTGACGTCCTGCAGGACGGGAGGAAGGGGGCTCCGTGGGAGTGAGCTGGGAGGGCTGTGGGCAGCGAGAGAGAGAGAGAGTAGCAGCAGCGACGGCAGCAACAGCAATGGTGGTGTCTGGCAGTACGATGATCTGAGGGAATGATCGAGGGGGCTATGCCAAAAGGGGCAAAGGCGGAAAACCTGACGTCAGGCTTGCTTTCTTTAAAACCAGGCCAAGCTCTTTCTTCCTCGCTCCCGCTCCCGCTCCTCCACCCATGTCAGTCTGCTCTCCGCCCATCTTTCCTTGTCTTGCTGCACTTGGCTGATCCTTTTTTTCTCTACAGGTCAGATATCAGCGAGGCCGGTTCAGCCTCGGTGGCCACTTTTGTGACCGCACTYGTCTTCAATGCCATTGTCTTTGGTGTCGAACTTAGCGTCTTCACCGTTATCCGTCCGTATTTCAAGTCCATCTATGAACCACGTACATATGTGCCACCACCTTCGTGAGTTTTCTCCGTCTCCACGAATGGGTCCTTGAGTTAAACTTTGGGGGGTCAGAAAACGTGTTCAACCCCTTTCGCGCAATATCTTCTTATGGCCGCTGGCCATTTGGCGCGCAGACTATCGTGCCATCAAGCATGCCAATGGAATGGATGCATACTTTTTTGTACGATTCCTGCGTATGATGGTCAAGGTTTTCCTTCCCATCTGGATCATYTCCTGGGCTGTCTTGATTCCGCTCACCACYGTCAATACCACGGTTCCTGGCAARGACAACCTTGATAARCTTACYTATGGAAACGTTTCGTCTGATAAGCAGGYAAGATATGCAGGGCATTTGRTAYTRGTTTGGTTTTTCACGTGTAAGACACYCRTTAATRTCTRCGGRCAAGAGGRTATTGACTGATCCGTTCACAGTCTGGGTCCTCTACAAYATCAAACATGAGATGGGSCATTTCATCACYACCCGTCAACAACACCTYATCGAACCYAACCATGCCAAATCGTTGCAAGCCAACACGGTTCTGATCACTGGCATCCCTCTCCGTTACCTCAACCAGCRCTCGCTGCTTAAACTYTTCGCTGACCTCCCYGGTGGCGTCAAGAACATTTGGATCAACCGCAACCTGAARGAGTTGCCAGRTATATATGACCGTCGCCTCGCTGCGTGTAAAAAGCTCGAATCTGCCGAGACCAATCTTTTGCGCACTGCAGCCAAGCTGCGTCTCAAGGCACAGAAAGAGGAACARAAGAAGMAAAAGGGAGCTASCRCGGAGGATGGTGCGAAGCGAGACGATGCGGACCCCGAAGCTTCCCCCATCGATGCCCAAACCGCCGCCTCTATTGTTCCCCGCGACCAACGCCCCTCTCATCGGCTTGGTATGATCCCCTTCGTGGGTAAGAAGGTGGATACCATYGAGTGGGCTAGGGAGGAGATCAGGGAATGCAATCGGCTTTTRGAGGAAGGACGGGCGGAGATTCGGGACGAAGATACAAGAGTTGTTGGTGATGAGCCTGAGCCAATTGGTGAGGGTAGTAGTGYTGATGGAGGTAGCAAGAAAAGTATGTGATTTATTTGCACACGTATACTCATGTCTGATTATATCTTTGCAGGTTTCAAACCGACCCAAATTGTCAAGGAGACCGCGGGRGCTGTAAAGGGCACAACCACGGCCATCAAAGGACGAGTTACTGCGCGACTTACCGGCTACGGCGATATGAAGTACCCACCTCTGAGCAGTGCTTTTGTGACTTTCAATAAGCAAATCGCGGCCCACCTAGCAGTCCAGGTTCTAGCACATCATGAGCCGTATCGGATGGGTGCGCTTCTATTCTCCTCGTTTGTGGAATGGATCGTGATTGTGACAATTATACAGGCCGTAGGTTCAATGAAGTCAGCCCAGTTGATGTTATTTGGGCCAGCTTGAACCTCAACCCCTATGAGCAGAGGGTCTGTACAGCTTTCGTATTCTACTGAGTTGGTGTCCTTATATGCGCATGAACTCTACAGGTCCGACTTGCCATCAGCTATGCTGCTACCGGAGGGCTTATCATTCTCTGGTCGTTCCCTGGTGAGTTCTAACCTACAATGAAACGYATTTCAGATTTTGTAATGCTGTTCCCTTTAGTCGCTTTTGTGGGTGCCATCTCGAACATATATGGTCTCTGTGATACTGCAAGTTGGTTGGCGTGGATCTGTGGTTTGCCACCCGTCGTCGTCGGCATCATTTCTGTGGGTATTTCCCTCACATGATTGCTCCCTGTCTTTGTCCTCAGACTGTTTYAGGGTGTGCTCCCTCCGGTGTTACTCGCGATCCTCATGGCGCTGCTTCCCATCATTTTAAGGATGTTTGCACGATTTGAGGGAATCCCCAAGTATACGGGCCTAGAACTCTCCCTGATGACTAGATACTTCATCTTCCAGGTCATCGTAAGTAACGTGGTTCCCTGCAGCCCAAAGACGGGAGTTTTTGACGTGCATATCGTAGCATTCATTCCTCATTGTCACGTTGAGCTCTGGTATAATCGCCGCACTCCCCCAGCTCCTTAACGACCCCTCATCTGTCGCCAATATTCTTGCCACTCAACTCCCTAAAGCCTCTACTTTCTTCCTGACCTACATTCTTTTGCAAGGTCTCTCTGGCACTGCTGGGGGGTTCTTGCAAATTGTGCCATTGGTCATCTATTATGTTAAGCTTTTTATCTTGGGTACCACTCCACGGTCGGTGTACGGCATCAAGTATGTTTTGAGAAGTGTTGCTTGGGGTACACTGTTCCCCATTATTACCCTCCTCACCGTCATCTGTAAGCTTTTATATYCTGTTGTTCGAGTTACCCGACTCACTATGATTTTCATTCTAGCTCTTACTTATTCCGTCATCTCTCCTATTATCAATGGGCTGGCTTGCGCTACCTTCTTTGGGTTCTATATGCTCTACAAGTACCTGTTCCTGTGGGCCTATGAGCAGAGCCCTAGTAGCGATACCGGCGGACTGTTTTTCCCTCAGGCTCTCCAGCATATTTTCGTCGGTTTGTACATTGAGCAGGTGGGTCCACCTATTTCGGCTATCACATAAATCCGGCCTGACAAGTTGTTACTCGATCAGATTTGCTTGTGTGCACTTTTCTTCCTTGCCCGTGACCAAAAYAATCATGCTTCCGCCATCCCCCAAGGCGTTTTGATGATTGTGCTTATCGTTATCACAGCGGGTTTCCATGCGATTCTCAACAACTCGTATGGCCCCCTTGTGCATGCACTACCTCTGAGTTTGAAGGACAAGACGTATTCGCCTGTTGTTGCAGGTAACCCTGAGCATCAGCATGATAACGCAGCGGCTAGCGCCAGTAAGAGGCCGACTTCTAAGGACCGCGACACTGGAGCGGGTCCTAATGCCCATTACGCGGAGCACGATCACAAAGAAAAGAGGAAGGAGTCGAATGAGGAGGCCCGTGATGGTGATGAACCGTCTGCGCCAGCTGCTGGACAGAATCAGGATGCAGCTGCGAGGCAAGAGGCGGAGGAGGCCGACTTCGGGTTTGCGCATCCTGCGATTTCGAGGCCGCAGAGGGTGGTTTGGATTCCGAAGGATACGTTGGGGTTGGGTGAGGAGGAGGTGAATGGGTGTGAGGAGATGGGTGTGAGTGCGAGTACGAGGGGCGCGGTTATGAATGAGAAGGGGAAGGTGGATGTGCGTGGGGATGAGGTGTCTGATGAGATTGTGGCTGGGGTTTGAAGAGGGGAGTTTTGGGAGTTTTGAGGATATACCCCTGCTTCGAGATTGAGTGATTGGGGATGTAAGTAATGAATGACCTTGGTGATGAAACTCTGATTTCAACGACTTGATGCGCTTACTTTGTCTAATTCTCTCTCTGTGTTTGTTTTCCCTCCTTGTAGATCCTTATATGTACTTTGTTGATTAGTGATACAGAGAAATATAATGGATGTTGGCTTCATCTGTTTCAACCTCGGGTGGTTCTCGCGTCGAATGAATAGGATAGCTTCTATTGAAAAGCCCCACTTGTGGTGTACCGCTCGGTTGTATCAGACCCATGAACGAAGTATGACGTCATGCTATGTCCATGTCTTGGTGGGGAAGATACAAAAGCCCCTTCGGCCAATACATACACGCTCAACAACCAGAACCATCTATCTCTCTCTCTCTCTCAATTACAATTACAATTACAATAACATGTCTATGCCAAGTAGGAATTTTGGAAACCGCGGTACGACCATGGTGAGCCCCCTTGTTTTTTTTTTCTCCCTCTTTATTTTCATGCGGAGCTTACTGCTACTTTGTTACGCTAATGGGTGATAATATGAAAAAAAAAAGGCGATTGCGTGCGTTGCGGTGATCGGAGGTGCGCTCGCGACGATGTATGGTGTGAATCGGGATGTGAAGAAAAAGGAAGGTGTTTCGTCGCCGTACAGTGAGTAATGTTTCAAAAMAAAGCTTTCWCTTTYYTTYYTTCTAAATTTCAATTCTTCATTTAGAGCAAGGCGAGGGACTACAGYCTGGTGGYTCGGATGTCAGAATGACGGGTTCGGATGTGGCTGCTGCTGTCTCTGTGCCGAAACCGGGAAAGGAGAGGTTACCAGCGGGTGGGAAGTCGGAATGAGAAGTTTGGAAAGCTTCTGGCTTGAAGGGCCAACTTGAACTTGTTTTGAATCGCACAGAATCCGGGACAAAGATTAATCCGTATTTCTAACGTTTCTTTATACATAGTCGAAAAGAAATAATTAATGAGACGGTACATGCGACTGAAGGGTCCTTTGGGCAGTATTAGACGGCATAAATATGGAATAAAGGTGTGGTGAGAGGAGCGTGTGGTGAAGGGTTGGGTTCTTGTTAAACCAAGATGACGGCGAGTAGTAATGCTGTTAAAACGATTATGAGAAAGATAATACAATATCCGCTGCCCTTYTCTTCAGAATCCCTGAGGACTTTGCGCATGCGACGCATAGCRTCTGCGAGTTTGTTGTCGGTTCGGTCCACGTTACGTTCTAGATCGTCCAAGAGTCTAGTGCAGAAGGGGATGAGTTAGATGGGTGTATTTGGACGACAATTGGAATTCACGGACTCGTTGTGCTCTCCAATCTCTTGTCCCATCAGGCTTGCTTGCTGAGCGATGGTGTTTAGAGTGCCGGATATCGAGTCCATAGTCTCGTCTTGTTGCTGTATCATCATCTGCCAGGTGTATATGTTGAGTGAAACTGGAAACAGAAGACGGGCGGGGGTATATAAAATACCTGTTGTTCTTCACGCGCCCATGCAGCCTGGTCGTCCTCTGGGTCACCTCCACGCGGAGAMWGTGGATGCGCGGGTGTGGTAGATCCGGAGGGCTGTGACTGTTGGCGTCCGGGTGCTCCYCCAGATAGCTCTACGCGCATACTCTGGACTTGCGGAGGAGGGGGTCATGATAATGGAAAGGTAGGTTAGAGCTGGATGTGGGACGCACCTCAATTTCCTTGCGYACATGGCCAACGTACTTCCGTCGTTTAATAACTTCTGCATCGTCTAGGCCAAACATACGGGCACCTGTTGATTCGACGATCCTGGGTAGGTGGGCTGTGTCAACAAGGGCTGCGGGCGGGGGGAACTGGACGGAGTGGAACGCACTTGACACTCTCCTCTAGGTCTTCTAGGTCAGCTTCTAGGGTTGTGAGTGTGGCTTTGAGCTATTAGAGAGCGGGAAATCTGGTTAAGAGACGAAGCTGGGGGGTTCTCGCGAAATGATCGTACCTCATTTCGTGCATAGGTTAGCTCTTCGCTGTCGTCTCGTGCCATACTTCGTATCCGGCGGTAGGAAGAAAACAGCTGGCCTGCATTTTGGAGCGATGTCGCTATTTCTTGCTGGACTGCGTGGTAAGGGTCGACGGACATGGGTGTTAAGAGTGGGGGAGGTTGTCACAGGCCACCCATGACGGTTGTTTGTCTGTGTTTGATTGTGAAGCCAATGGCGTCAGCCACCGAGTCGTCGTTTATCATCTCGAGACTTTGTTCTTCCTGCACTCACCACTCTATCCCAACTACTTTACTACCTTTACTACTACGCCGTCAAGGCACCACTCTCCTTTCCTCTCAATGTACCTAGCTCAACTATCTCTCAAGGCAGCGTTTCTGTCCCTCGTCGCCTCTATCAGTGCAACACCTACTCGCTACCCTCACTCCAATTCCTTACAGACGCCTAATCAGGACCTGGCTCTCAAGTCCACCAGACTTCGGCAACGAAGTGAAGACGATCTGCCTCCTGTCTCTGTGGTTATGATGGCTCTTGTGATGCACTCTCC
>JAECYV010000003.1:224791-243403 GCA_023014305.1 Lepiota subincarnata
ACCACCGCAATAGCATAGAAAGAGCTCGCATTCCATATTACGCGCAATTTCAATTTACAGGGAACAGAGGCTGAGAGCGCATGCATCTCAATACTAGCAGCTCGCTGCTACTATTTCAACTCCAGACCTCTAGAACACCTGGGAGTGAGTGGATGAGTCTGGCTGCTGCCTCCAAGCGTGGTTTGATGGAGCATTTACATGGCATAGATTGTCTGCAGGAACACACTGTCAGTACCCGGGGATACCGCATGCCTGTACACGTTTACCTTGCACGAAGCTATCTATTGAGTTACCATTTGCCTACGACGTACATCGAAGTTTGGACAGTCACTGAAAGAGGGAATACATACAATTGCCGCGAGCGCAGCTTCGTAAGGCAGATTCAAAAAGTCAAGCATCTCATACTGCATTTCTCTGAGCTGGACCTTCCAGGCGGTTCCTGGAAATCTTTCAGGAACATGATGAAGGAAGTAGAAAGTATCCATGAGAAAGGTTCCAGGGTCTGTGCTGTTGAAGATCCCGAGGATTGTGTTCGGCTTCTTCTACGCAAGGGACCCTGCAGACTTGACTTGGATGTTGTATGTCATGGACGTGGTGATAACACCTATCGTACTGTAGCGCTATATGAGATGTTGAGCGTGCCTCCAGTGCATGGCTAGGCTTGAGTCACTGTCGGATATGTGTGATAAAGTTCCTTGAGCAAGGGGTTGAGCAAGTCATGTAGCTTTTCTGGTTCGTGAAAACGGTGGAGAGACCTGTCAGAGGAATGGATGTGTCTCTGGAATAGACGTTGCCACTCCTTCTAAAGGTCACTGTATGGCATCAAGACCATGAGCCAATCCTATCCGACCCTGCAATGCATTACCGCAGATCAGCTGGGGCACTAGAAAGACGATTTGGACATGACTCTCGACAACTAGGCTATCGATGTAGAATCGAGGGGGCTCAACCGGTACTAGATAGCTGACCGTTTATCCAAGACCTCATTTATGGCTTTCTCTGACTACAGAATAACTATTGAATGTCAGGCCGCCTCGACACGGATAAGGTACCTGAAACATAGCTGGAGACAATGGGATCATGGTACAATTGATGCGTTCCATCACTTTTATTGTATTGCGCTCATCAAAAACAATGTGGATCTATGTATTGGCGACCATTATTGCGGTGATACCATGATCAACCCTCGCCTCGTGTCAAAATTTGAATCGTATTTTCACCAAAGCTGTAGTGATCATCATCCCTGCACGCCTTCTGGCAACAGCAGCCGCCCATGTCACTGCCACTCGAGCTTCTCTGTGAAGGCGTTTAAGAAGCCAAGTTACCTCTCGCGCTTTTGCGACACCCACCCCCAGCATGGACCCTGAAGCTACTGAGTATCACCCATTATCTCCCCCCAAATCTCACAGCACACGTCGTGCAAAGTCATGCTACATACCACCAGTCTTTCCTTCTACAAAGCCTTCCACACCCGCCACACAACGCTCGGCAATGTTCCTTCGGATCTGCGCCTTCATTATCATAGAAGGCGCNGGTTTCGTGAATTGACCGTACCTCATTTCGTGCATAGGTTAGCTCTTCGCTGTCGTCTCGTGCCATACTTCGTATCCGGCGGTAGGAAGAAAACAGCTGTCCTGCATTTTGGAGCGATGTTGCTATTTCTTGCTGGACTGCGTGGTAAGGGTCGACGGACATGGGTGTTAAGAGTGAGGGAGGTTGTCACAGGCCACCCATGACGGTTGTTTGTCTGTATTTTATTGTAAAGCCAATGGCGTCAGCCACCGAGTTTGTCGTTTATTATCTCGAGACTTTGTTCCTCCTGCACTCACCACCCTATCCCAACTACTTTACTACCTTTACTACTACGCCGTCAAGGCACCACTCTCCTTTTCTCTCATGTACCTAGCTCAACTATCTCTCAAGGCAGCGTTTCTGTCCCTCGTCGCCTCTATCAGTGCAACGCCTACTCGCTACCCTCACTCCAATTCCTTACAGACGCCCAATAAGGACCTGTCTCTCAAGTCCACCAGACTTCGGCAACGAAGTGAAGACGATCTGCCTCCTGTCTCTGTGGTTATGATGGCTCTTGTGATGCACTCTCCCCTTTCCAACCCTGCCGCCACCCCGGCTCTGGTTCCTCACGCTGCGGATGACTCTGTTCCTTCATCAAGTTCTGCCCCGTTTATCACTGCCTTGCCTTATACTGGCCCTGGAATCGTGATTCTCCCTGGCCCCTCTCCTAGAACGTCGCATAGTACCATTCCGACCCAACAGCCAGAAGCAAGTAGTGTGGCTACATCTCATCAGGAACCTCCAGGCAACTTATTGAACACGGAAGATCACCCACCTCCATCTCAAACGCATCATCTTGCTGTGGTCGGAGGCGTGGTAGCGGGTATCATCGTTTTGACCGCGTGCTTCTTTYTCTTGATGGACCCCCGGATATGGAGCGTGTGCTGTGCTGCCAGACGGGAAAAACGCCGCACTATCCAGCTGCAGAAACCCCGACAAAAGCCTTTGCCTACTTGGATGCGCGTCGTGCCTGATACTTCTTCAACCGAAAACACTTCGGGGGAGAACAAGACACCAACGCTTTCACCATATGTATATACGCCCAAGGATAGTCCGAGGAGCAAGTTCTCAGTTTCAGATTGCGGTTACTCTGGTGACTCGGATACTTCGACCTTTTTTGACGCGCGCGTCTCGTCGCCTCCGGTGCTAAGTCTCACTTACAGTGGACATGGTTATCCCTCCAGCCTCGGCGCATCTCAGCCGAGTCACTCCGCTGGTCCTAGTACCCCTGTACAACTTGAGGGGCCTGTGTATACCCCGCGGCCAGACACCCCTACCAGACCTCCGCGTCCTCCGACAGCTGACAGTCCGGCAGGAATTGAATCCATGTATTATGCTGATGTGGATGATCAAGGTTTCTATTGTCACCCTAACCCGATGGTTCTTGAGCCGACCTCGCCCATTGCCAATGGTCCTTCGACAACTATTGAAGCTCGGCCTTTCCCTAACAACCCGTTTCCTAGCCGTTGGTCCCCGGTGTCGGATGATCTTGGCACTGATGCTCTACAACGACAAGCTCGGCGCCGGAGCGCACCCGGGTCTGACTTGCCTTCGGTGTCCAATAGACAAAACACTGGATGGGCCAGCGCCACACAAGAGGCAGTCGAAAGGGCGGGGTTGTTACTGGATAATCCGGTTGTCAAGTCCCATCGGAAGAGTAAATCTGCGGCATCGTGGGTTCAGTACTCGGAATTTCAGCAGCAGCATCACCTGCAACTACAACAGCAAACCAATGCTGCTACCTCAAAGAAGTCCTTTATAGAACACAAGATTATCGGGGCTGCGTATTAGTCCTGGCGCTCCAAAATTGTATAATAAATGTAACGAATGGGAACGAGTATTATGGCAGATATGCGATTTGGTTAATATTCCTTCTATCCCTTGCTTTTGGTTTCTAGTGAATGACTGAAGGTGGGAGTGGACACCCAAAAGCAATTGGCAACCTCTCGTCTTCTCTCGGTAAACACGCTACTCTTTCGATCCTCTCTAAGCTTACCCAGCCTTGGCTCCTTCCCGTCACTTATGCATGAGGTTTTGTCTTTCTCCTGCACCTGGTGCTCAGAATCTTCACGATGATTACATTCTGTTCCGATCAACGCATATATGCGACCGGCACCCTAAGCTAAGCTCCTTGAAATCCTTCGGCGAATTAGCCCACAGCATATTTTATCCACCTAAGCCAGCTCATCCGGCTCCTTGGTATGAGGTTTCGCTGCTGCAATACAAGGCTCGAGTGGGACTTGAATCATATTCAGTAGGTCAACGTACGGACCAACTCAGGATCAGTAGTGAGCTTACCTTCCTCAAAACCAGAATCCGGGGATGTATCTATCATGGTGCTGCTGAATCGCAACGTTGGTAGTTGACGGGGTATTGTCGTATCGGCGAGCTTGCCGCCCACGCGGCGGATATTCAGTATCAATCTGGATCCCTATTCAGAGGAGTGATAATGATAATAAGCCAACGATTCGTTTAGTGAGATATTGCATATGCGCTTGCCAGAACTTGATACATGAGTACGAGCCACCTGTTCAAGGGATTGGAGCTTCAGTAAAGGTACAGAAGTGCGAGAATAACCGGAGATGTTTTTTTCTTACGCTACCCAGTTGCCGACACCACCGAGAGGATAATCTGGTTGAATGTATGAAACCAGTCCGAAGAAATTAATCACTGCTCCCCACTCCAATTGAATTTGGGTTGAAACTCAGTTTATTCTTTTTTTAGACTTACCAAATATCCTTAGAAAAGAAGCTGGTCAGGGAGTGTTTTTTGAACTTTGGGGTTGGCAAACTCACGGGATGAACATCAGCATCCCATCACGGTAAAACACGTATAGCACTGGTGTGAAAGATCGCTTGTGGGCGAGAGCTGCCCGGAGAGAACCTTTTTCCTCCTTGAGACTTTCGAATAGTTTGAATAGCATCAAGAGCAGCTCTGTTGCTGAAAAGGATTTCGTTTTTGAATTTTGTTCCGGTTCTAGATACTTAATGCAGAGGCTTGTCTTGTGACTCACTGGTTGTTGCGAGCCTTATAGCCCTGTTGATGTTGCTGTGTAGCTGAGATAGTGGATACGTTTTTGGAGGTCCTCACCAGATGATTTTCCCAGTTACAAAATTCAATTCATTCAAGACATCAGATTCGGGCTCATCGTACGGGCATCCGGTAAGGCCGGCTTCATTTGTATGAACCGGGGAGTTTAGATAGTAGAAAATTTGGTTGATGACAATCACCAGAGAACTCTAGAATGATTTCAGTATTGTATTCCGTGATATGGCCAGACGGAGGAAAGTTGGGCACCAAGAGCTCGACTTGAGTGGTTAAACAAGCGATTAACARTTAGCATGTGGCGGGAAGCAAGGCTGGGTTCCAGGGTACTGACGGGCCATTGCTGAGTAGAGTATGATGGTAACTGTGCGAGAATTGCGGTTAATGTCCTTTGATTCTCGTATACAAAGTCATCGATAGCAATCACCTTTTAGATCATGAGTATAGAGTGCGCGCAACCTCAAAACCAGGAGCATCTTTATGACAGCAGTATAGCCGAGATCTGTGGCGCTTGAGGATAGCGGTAAATCGGCGACAACCTCATGCGCATGTTTACCCTCTCGCAAAAAAACTTACAATGCTAGGATAAGGCGAAAAGCGTTGCATCTGAAGTGGTCAGCCTCAGCTTTAACTATCCACATTTTGGATAAGCTCGTACCCCTTTGATTGCGTGAAGCCCCAACCAATGTTGAATAAACCAATCCCGCAGACTACAGGACGACTTTATCTCACCGCTGCTGTGACGGAAAGACCTAATTGGACTGAGAGTCTTTAATGTTGTGCGGAATGTCTCTAAGTGAGTAAACAGACCATAGAACCGTCCCCTGAGAATTTTTTCAATCCCTTACAACTTCGAAGAACGTTTAGGTCAAGCAACACATACAAAAAAAATATAACACTCATAATTTTCATTATGAGATAKATGGCGGTAGCCAGGGATCGAGGCCTTGGGTCGGTGCGGTTCAACAGTTCGCACTATTGAGTTAGTTGATAACTATAGCGAAGGTTGGACATCACCAGTAGACATTCTCGGCAATCTACGGATAAAAATGACGTTAATAATTATCCGAGCTGCTGGAGGGCATAGCTACTCACCTCCATGGGTAAGAGCAGTACTGAATCATAAGTAAACAATGTAGCCGCCGCAACTGGAGAAGAGTCATAAGTCTTGTACCCTCACTGAGAGTGATATAGCCAATTACCAGTACAATAAATATTGACGTGTGCTCGTTTGATTACTATGATGAAAACCTGTAGGTATTCATCAGACATATCGCGGGGAGTTTGATGATGTATCGTTTCATCGGCTCGTTCAGCCAGCCTTTTTGAATGCGGCCTGTGGCACAACATCTGGGACGGAAGGACGAAGCCACCTTCTCATTTAGCTCCGGCGGTCTTGAATGATCAACTCCGATTACCATGAGTCAAGTAGTGCCAGTCTGAGTGATATTTGGTTCCAGAAGCTGGTGATCATGCGCGATATGGCCATACAAGATTATCAGAAGTAAGTTCAGAGCCGATTTAGATGCGAGAGATATCGATGAGGCCTCAAATGCAATCACCCTCAGCGGTATCGTTCATGATTGCTATAGGGCACCAAGCTACCTCAACAAAGCCTTCGTTTGGCCACAAGGTCATCGGAGCCGCTCGTTAGTTGGAGCGGTCCAAAGTTATATATTAACCCAAGTTTGACGAATTTGATAGAGAGCATTTTGATGCGTAAGGTCGCTGGTACTCTGTGCGCGACTCGCTCCAGTGCTCGGATTCGCCGACAGTGAAAGGCACAGCGATTGAAGGTGACTTATCATGTAGGCGACTGACAGTAAACATTAGTACTCATGTTGTTGTTTTCTCATTTTATCGTCCCAGAGGCCAGACCACATGACGGACGTACCTATACTACGGGTTACAGATGTAGTCAAAGAGTTTCTAGGGCCCCAGTGCCCTTTATCAACACCCTGGCTCGGCTCAGCCCTGCACAAGGCGCACCACGGGTGCTCGCTCCTCATGCAGTCCAGCAGTGAAACGCTATTCGAGCAGACACCATCCTCCCCCGCCCCATTCGTCGTCTTTCCCTCGCGTTTGTTCCTGAGTGTTCGGCCCGGCTCGCCACTTTAAAGGTCTAGGGTGGCGGCGGTCTTGGTCCTACTGCTATTGAGCAGTCGTCGGTAGGCCTTTTTGAAGTTAGGTAACACTAGTACTCATCTCCAGCCACCCTTCTCTGAAGCTCGATCGGCCACCCTCTTGTCTCACTCGGGTTTCTGTCTAAGCTGACCAGCCTAACACATTTTAGTTCATACACGAGGTTTCTTTTCCTCAACTGGCTTTGGCTTTAGCAAAGTCCTATTACAAATTCTTGACTACACTATCAATTAGCAGAAGATAAGTTCTACAGGCATTCGTGAGTAAATATAGGTGGAATGCGAAATAAAGAAGGTAATTATCCACGGCTCAGGAGAGGGTGTTCTTCCCGTACCACATCGACGGCTTGTGACAATCTCTACGTCAGGCTTGGCGAATTCGGAGATAAGCCGTGAAGTCAGGTCAATTTCCTACTGTTTCAGCCGTCCTTACCACCGCAATAGCATAGAAAGAGCTCGCATTCCATATTACGCGCAATTTCAATTTACAGGGAACAGAGGCTGAGAGCGCATGCATCTCAATACTAGCAGCTCGCTGCTACTATTTCAACTCCAGACCTCTAGAACACCTGAGAGTGAGCTGCTGCCTCCGAGCGTGGTTTGATGGAGCATTACATGGTATAGACTGTCTGCAGGAATACATCAGTACCCGGGGATACCGCATGCCTGTACACGTTTACCTTGCACGAAGCTATCTATCGAAGTGCCATTTGCCTACGACGTACATCGAAATTTGGATAGTTACTGAAAGAGGGAATACATACAATTGCCGCGAGCGCAACTTCGTAAGGCAGATTCAAAAAGTCAAGCATCTCATACTGCATCTCTCTGAGCTGTGCCTTCCAGCCGGTTCCTGGAAATAGAAAGTATCCATGAGAAAGGTTCCAGGGTCTGCGCTGTTGGAGATCCCGAGGATTGTGTTCGGCTTCTTCTACGGAAGGGACCCTGTAGACTTGACTTGGATGTCGTATGTCATGGATGTGGTGATAACACCTATCATACTGTAGCGCTATATGAGATGTTGAGTGTGCCCCGAGTGCATGCCTAGGCTTGAGTCACTGTCGGATATGTGTGATAAAGTTCCTTGAGCAAGGGGTTGAGTAAGTCATGTAGCTTTTCTAGTTCGTGAAAACGGTGGAGAGACCTGTCGGAGGAATGGATGTGTCTCTGGAATAGACGTTGCCCCTCCTTCTAAAGGTCACTGTATGGCATAAAGACCATGAGCCAATATTATGCGACCCTGCAATGCGTTACCGCCGATCAGCTGGGGCACTAGAAAGGCGCGGTACTTACGATTTGGACATGACTCCCGACAGCTAGGCTATTGATGTAGAATCGAGGGGGCTCACCGGTAATAGATAGCTGACCGTTTATCCAAGAGCTCATTTATGGCTTTCTCTGACTACAGAATAACTATTGAATGTCCGGCCGCCTCGACACGGATAAGGTACCTGAAACATGGCTGGGGACAATGAGATCGTGGTACAATTGATGTGTTCCGTCACTTTTATTGTATTGCGTTCATCAAAAACAATATGGATCTATGTATTGGCGACCATTATTGCGGTGATTCCATGATCAACCCTCACCTCATGTCAAAATGTGAATCGCATTTTCACCAAAGCTGTAGTGATCATCATCCCTGCACGCCTTGTGGCAACAGCAGCCGCCCATGTCACTGCCACTTGAGCTTCTCTGCGAAGGCGTTTAAAAAGCCAAGTTACCTCTCGCGCTTTTGCGACACCCACCCCCAGTATGGACCCTGAAGCTACTGAGTATCACCCATTATCTCCCCTTAAATCTCACAGCACACGTCGTGCAAAGTCATGCTACATACCACCAGTCTTTCCTTCTACAAAGCCTTCCACACCCGCCACACAACGCTCGGCATTGTTCCTTCGGATCTGCGCCTTCATTATCATAGAAGGCGCATTTATCACTCTTTCCGCTTATTCTTTATCGCACCCTATTCCCCTCCCAACCTCTTCCGACATTTCCCTTACAGAAGCCAAAGGTGCAATCACCATAGCCTCTATCGCATGGCATGCGGTCGCAGTATACACTGTGAAAGAAATCGTCACTGTTATCTTCAGCGGCGAGTGGATGGAGCAGGTCCGACGATCCGGGAGGGTAACACTCGAGGAAACCGACATTGTGTCTCGAATATCAACAGGCTACATTGATCAAATTCAACATTTCATTTCGCGACGTGCCACAATTCCCTTTCGCTTGGGCTTCATCTCAGCTCTACTTCTCCTCGYTCTCAATGGRGTCGGACCTAGCGCACTCACTGTCAACTCACTTCCTATCCCTCAACAAAYGCAGATACAAGTTGCGAAYCTTAACATGACAGAAGGTCTCGGTGCGCTCAAGCCAAGCGCCCCCTTRGCAATGGGCCGTGCTGACCTCGTCACACGACTTGARCTTCTTGAAAACAATACATATGGCTTCCGCACTGAGCARCCAAACGTTCTTATTCCYTGGCCATCATCCRACCTGATCTTATCCACCGACAAAATCCGATACGAAACCGACGTGATCACATAYAACTTCAGGTGTGAATGGAAGGAACCTATAAACCCATACAAYCGCAGCGACRTTTGGAACGTTACGGGACAAACATATGCCTTATCTATTGTYGGCTCAAGTCTCCAGTACATATGCGACCCTAGTATGTTACTTTTAGATCCCCGYTTGCCTTCTTCGTACAACTGACTGCRATTATAGTGATTCTCCCAATGTTAGGTGATGGCGCTTTGGGTATTGGTACTTCGAATCAGACATCGGGAAGCCCCATTAGTGGCATTTTATTYGCCGGGGACAAYRCYCCGCGGTCCTCTTTCGGTACCTCCCTGATKGAGAATCCATATCTCAACCTGGAGGGCTTACCAACTGCACTTATTGGCCCCCCTCTGACATCTGCCATTAACTYYKCATCACACGACCTCGATTGTCCTGAGGCGCTCGTCACCACCATCATCTGTGACCCTCAATTCCAAATTCACCCCGCAACRGTCATACTCTCAAGCGGYTCRCTTTCGAYTTCCGAAATCCGTACCGGAGAGGATCCAGTGGTCAGGAATATCTTACCAGAAGCTGCCAATGCAATATTTTCGCAGAGTCTCGGGGCTGCGTTGTCCACAACAGAGATACAGAGCGGTAGCCCGATACACTTGAACGAYGTCACGCGTGCCCTTTTCCTCACCAATCCTTCTTTTTCTCGAAGCTCCGAAAAAAATTCCAGTGTCAAGCCGCTTCCAATCGAGAATATATCACGGAATATGAATCGTGCCTTGCTATCTTCTGCAAAGGCGTATTTGAGCGGGTATCAAGTCAATGATACTCATAGGACATTCCCTACTTTTCAGCTGGTGGAAACGAGTGCTATAGTTGAGGTGCAGGGCATAGCGTTAATGGGGAGTAAACCATTTCTGGTTGCATTAGCAGCTCTCGTTGGAATTTTGGTTCTTCTTTTGGTTAAAATTGCAGCGCTGATTAGGGTGGAGGATCTCCGGACGTTTGATCTGAAGCACATAGTGGACACGTTAGGGGTACGGAAAGTGGAGTAGTATTGGTTTATAGTCGATAGGGCTGGTGTGTTGAAATAAAGTTATGAAAGTGAGATGGGATGAAAAAACGGGAGCCCTCATAAACGCACGAGCGACATCGTTATTCTTAACTACTTGGCGTACAGGTCTTAGCCAAGCATTTCTTCCCAGGCATATTACCAGTCCCTGATTTAGAGGATACATACTCTATACAATGAGACGAGAGTTAATGATTGAGCTACATAGTTAGACTGAGTAAAAGATATATAGGGGTACAACTCCTCTGCTTCCAATGGGGCTGGGGCCATTTCACTTAAGCATTTTATAAATCAGTAAATATATTGGATCTACCTTTTAAAATTAAAAATTGACACCAGGTAAGGTAGCCAGGTATCTTACTACCTCTAAGTGTTTACTTTCAGCTGCCAAATGAAGCGGAGTCTTCCCCCTGTAATCTAGCAAGAGAATGTAAACATTCTTGGCAATTCTGTAAATTATAGTAAATAATGAACATTACCTCTTAGATTGACATCAATTCCAGGCAAGCTTGCCAGATGCTTTACCATCTCCAACTGTCCACTTGCAGCTGCCAATAGAATTGGTGTCTTTTCTCCATCACCTAATGTGAGGGTGTAAGTATTTTGTAAGTCAATGTAAGTAATAAACCTTACCCTTCGAATTGACATCAATACCAGGCATGCTAGCTAAATGTTTCACTACCTCCCAGTGCCCACTTTCAGCAGCTAATAGAAGTGGAGTTTTTCTCCCATAATCTGATGTAAATTAGTCACAAAATAAATACCAGCATGAACTCAAATGAATTTACTTGTACCTTTTGCATTGTAGTTAGCACTGTGTTTAGTAAGGACCTTCACGATATCTAGATTTCCCTTTCTGGCTGCCCGGATGAGAGGTGTATCTCCACTTGATTTATCTGATCTTGGGACTAAGTGAGGCGAGAAATAACTTCAAAATGCACACAACCTTTGTATTCAATATCCGCACCCCATTTCATAGCACTTATAACAGCATCGTTTTTTCCTTCTTCTAAATACCCTAAAATATGTTCTCCTAGGGTTCGTGAACGGCGTTGAAGAAGGCTTTCAATGAGATCACGAAGGGGTATCATCAACACTAGCAACGCCAAAGTCTGGCCAAAGGTCCAGACTGAGCCATCTGGCTCTAAGAATGGGGATGAATTGTTCATAATCGTCACCTCAATATCTGCGAGGAGGATAACATCGACCAGAAGAAGCACTGCCAGTCCAGATACCACGGGTATGGTTCTTTTATACCCTTTGTTCAAGTAGGGGAACCATCGATGTTGGATAAAGAATGGTGCGAGAAAGAAGCAAGCCGGGAGGACGAGGTTGATACCAGGGACGAGGAGGAGACTATATATGAGTACGGACCATGCTCGTAGTCTCGCTGATGCAAATGAGACAGGGCGTCCAGCTACGAAGAGTGTGGCCGACATGGAACAAGGGGGCGAGTTGCCGAAAGTAGTTGGCTGATGCCAGAACCAGATTCCGACAGCTGCCATGAGCGACAAGTGAAAGGAACCTATGACGATGACCGAGTTCCGTGAGGACTTTAGTCCAAGCTTTAGCCACCGCCGTAGATCTCCTGGATTGGGAGTGGTATTTTCGGGGTTGGGTTCGGAACTAGGTTTGTAGATTTCATAGTATATGCGGAGGAGAAAATAGGTGAATGTATTTGTGTTACTCATCCAGCTGAGGTTTAGAATGATCATGGCGTGAAAGTTGGACAAGGGTGTTTTTGTAGCGGATTGGACGATGGTCGAAATGAGGATAGCGAATGCGGTGATGAGGACACCGGTGGATTGCATCTCCAGACTTTCAAGTTCGTTCTTTGTGATTTTCTCATCCTTGAGGGCCCAGAGCGCGGGGACAAAGCTGAGAATGTTTTGAGCGTAGATGGCAGCTCGGACTCCGACGCCAGATACGTCTGGATTGGCGGCGATACAGAAAGTCTCGGGGGTGGACATGGTGGGTAGTTGAAAGGAAGGAGGGGGATATGGCTACCAGTATTCATCCCTCGAATGACCAATAAATTGTGACGAAGCTGCTGCTCTCCTCGGATCCGTCAAGCGCAGGCAATCGAAATGAGCGTTTCCTCTCAGACGCCCCCACAGCACCACGCTCTCGCGAGACGATCGAAAGGTAGTACGGCAAGGAAACACATGGACGGAGCGAGGTGAGTTTAAGAATAGGCTGATCCGTTGCGAGGGTCGGAGGAATGAATCTTCTGGCAAAACCATCTGCTATCGCTTACGCAGACCCGCCTAGGGATTGGGTTTATTGGACGACCGGGTTCAAAGAACGGGATGGCGAGCGGAGGAGCAGCAGGACCGTTAGCACGCAAGGATGTTACAGCCGCCGGCGTAGTTCATTTCGCTTGCCTGTATAGTTGATGGATACCAAGGCCCAGGCATTTACCGATAAGCTTTGCTGCTACAAAATGCATGGCGTGGCTCTGGCCCATCCCCTTGAACGTTTGAGGGGGATGTTCGTCTGAAACACTGATTTTTTGAGAAGTTACTGCAATGTATGTACGTACTGCGCAGGCCCAATGGGACCATGTGTGGGTGCGATCCCGAGGCAGTCTTGGGACAGAGCTGGAGTTTTTTTCTTCGCAACAAGCGTTTTTCATTATCGTAACATCTGATCCAGCACTAGATCGCAGCAAGCATGTCCAGCACCAGCTTCTCGATGTCGGAACAAACAGCCCCGCGCCCAAAGATAATATAGTAGTGGTACAACGAAACAAAACAAATAAGAAAGTATGCACTAGAGATCCAAGTAGTCCCTCCCTGTCGACCACGCGCCTCCTCCTGTGCCGGTTCCGCCATACGGATCATCGAGGTTGCTGGTGACTCCACCCACGGTTCCTTCAACGTCTTTATAAGAGAACTCGCGCTTGAATTTGGTCTCTAGCGAAGACATGGTGCCGATAAGTTTGGTGCAAGCCTGTTCGAGAAGCGCCTGGGGGGTGATGGTTCCGTCGGTTTGAATCTTAATGAGGAAGTAGGGGTGAAGTGGGTGGGGGACTTTGTACCCCGCGAAGAGGATTTGAGGCATTGCAAGGAGTTGCCTTTGGGTGTTGTTAGGAGGTGCTGAAGACCTCGAAGGGTGCGACGCTACGTACGCGCGAAGCATGTTGCCAAGGGTGTGGTCTTGCTTGACAATCTTTATTGTCGCGGCGTTAGGTATCTTGGTATCTTCGGTGACCTCCACACTGTGAGGATGAGCCGACGAGGTCGATAAAGTCTTCTCCCAAGTCATGAGATGCATTCGACGCACGACTTCTCGCCATCCTCGAGTACGAAAAGTTCATAACGATTGGGGACGTTTACGCTGTTCATTATCTGGCTGGGGGTCTCATTAGCACGGTAGATTACGGATGAATGGGAGTGAGTGAAAAAGTGAGAGAGATCATAAAGCCATGCATGTTTKTGAAAGTTCTCGTCACTGAGTATACTCAGGGGATTGACAGATTTTCAAGTTTCTAATCATGTCGAACGCAAGTTGGAAGACGATGCTTACCTGTGCGACTGGAGATGGTGCAAGTTTGGTTGTTGCAGGAATTAAATTTTTATTTGTAGATTTATTTGTGTGTATTTGCCAACTGGCACCAAATCCGGCAACCAGTGTCGAGGTCGGCGCAACAGTCGACCAAACCAACACCCGCTCCTCAAGGTCAGTCACCACGTCCATATTCCACCCTGCTATGTTGTCCATCGGATCCTGGGGGGCAGAGGCCAATCGTTTGGTGGTGGTTTCGGGTGGAAAGAYCGGGTCTACGGGCTGGATGATTGGGAATGGCTCTGGATGGACCATAGGGCTTATCCGAGGATCTTGGAATCGAAAGCTGACTRTGGTTTAGAAAACAATGCCGACACGGTTCTCGAATACTCGCAAGCATCGCGGCCATGTCTCGGCTGGTCACGGACGTGTAGGCAAGCACCGCAAGCACCCGGGTGGTCGTGGTCTCGCTGGTGGTCAGCACCATCACCGGTGTGTTGCGCTGTTCTCATAGCTGGGAGGATCTCAACGACGTCCCGTTCTTTCACAGTACCAACTTCGACAAGTACCACCCTGGTTACTTTGGTAAGGTTGGGATGCGCTACTTCCACCTTACCCGCAACCAGTACTGGCGTCCCATTATCAACGTCGACAAGCTTTGGAGTCTAGTGCCCGAAGAAGAGAAGAAGAATCTGACTGCAGACTCGCAAACGGTGCCTGTCATTGACACGCTGCGACATGGATACGGAAAAGTGCTGGGCAATGGCATGTAAGTGTGCGAAGGGGGTTTGCTGTTGAGGCGGACTGTCTTAACAAGTTACGTTAGACTACCGAAGCTCCCATGCATTGTCAAGGCACGTTTNTGACCCTCAATTCCAAATTCACCCCGCAACAGTCATACTCTCAAGCGGTTCACTTTCGACTTCCGAAATCCGTACCGGAGAGGATCCAGTGGTCAGGAATATCTTACCAGAAGCTGCCAATGCAATATTTTCGCAGAGTCTCGGGGCTGCGTTGTCCACAACAGAGATACAGAGCGGTAGCCCGATACACTTGAACGACGTCACGCGTGCCCTTTTCCTCACCAATCCTTCTTTTTCTCGAAGCTCCGAAAAAAATTCCAGTGTCAAGCCGCTTCCAATCGAGAATATATCACGGAATATGAATCGTGCCTTGCTATCTTCTGCAAAGGCGTATTTGAGCGGGTATCAAGTCAATGATACTCATAGGACGTTCCCTACTTTTCAGCTGGTGGAAACAAGTGCGATAATTGAGGTGCAGGGCATAGCATTGATGGGGAGTAAACCATTTCTGATTGCATTGGCAGCTCTTGTTGGAATTTTGGTTCTTCTTTTGGTTACAATTGCAGCGCTGATTAGGGTAGAGGACCTCCGGACGTTTGATCTGAAGCACATAGTGGACACATTAGGGGTACAGAAAGTAGAGTAGTATTGGTTTATTTATAGTCAATAAGATTGATGTATTGAAATATGCTTATGAGATTGAGATGGGATGAAAAAACGGGAGCCCTCAAACACACGAGGGACATCGTTATTCTTTACTACTTAGCGTGCAGGTCTTAGGCAAGCATTTCTTCCCAGGCATATTACCAGTCTTTGATTTAGAAAGTACATACTGTATATATGTAACTACAATGAGACGAGAGTTAATGATTGAGCTACATAGTTAGACTGAGTAAAAGATATATAAGGGTACAACTCTTTTGCTTCCAATGGGGCTGGGGCCATTTCACTTAAGCATTTTACAAATCAGCAAAGATATTGGATCTACCCGTTTAAGGTTAAAAATTGACACCAGGTAAGCTGGCCAGGTATCTTGCTACCTCTAAGTGTTTACTTTCAGCTGCCAAATGAAGTGGTGTCTTCCCCCTGTAATCTAGCAAGAGAACGTAAACATTCTTGGCAATTCTGTAAATTATAGTAAATAATAAACATTACCTCTTAGATTGGCATCAATTCCAGGCAAGCTAGCCAGATGCTTTACCATCTCCAAATGTCCACTTGCAGCTGCCAATAGAATTGGTGTTTTTTCCCCATCACCTAATGTGAGGATGTAAGTATTTTGTAAGTCAATGTAAGTAATAAACCTTACCCTTCGAATTGACATCAATACCAGGCATGCTAGCTAAATGTTTCACCACCTCCCAGTGCCCACTTTCAGCAGCTAATATAAGTGGAGTTTTTCTCCCGTAATCTAATGTAAATTAGTCACAAAATAAATACCAGCAAGAACTCAAATGAATTTACTTGTACCTTTTGCATTGCAATTAGCCCTGTGTTTGGTAAGGACCTTCACGATATCTAGATTTCCTTTTCTGGCTGCCCGGATGAGAGGTGTATCTCCACTTGATTTATCTGATCTCGAGACTGAGTGAGGTGAGAAATAACTTCAAAATGCGCACAACCTTTGTATTCAATATCCGCACCCCATTTCATAGCACTTATGACAGCATCATTTTTTCCTTCCTCTAAATACCCTAAAATATGTTCTCCTAGGATTCGTGAACGGCGTTGAAGAAGGCTTTCAATGAGATCACGGAGGGGTATCATCAACACTAGCAACGCCAAAGTCTGACCAAAGGTCCAGACCGAACCATCTGGCTCTAAGAATGGGGATGAATTGTTCATAATCGTCACCTCAATATCTGCGAGGAGGATAACATCGACCAGAAGAAGTACTGCCAGTCCAGATACCACGGGTATGGTTCTTTTATACCCCTTGTTCAAGTAGGGGAACCATCGATGTTGGATAAACAACGGTGCGAGAAAGAAGCAAGCCGGGAGGACGAGGTTGATACCAGGGATGAGGAGGAGACTATATATGAGCATGGACCATGCTCGTAGTCTCGATGATCCAAAAGAGACAGGGCGTCCAGCTACAAAGAGTGTGGCGGACATGGAACAAGGGGGCGAGTTGCCGAAAGTAGCTGGTTGATGCCAAAACCAGATTCCAACAGCTGCCATGAGCGACAGGTGAAAGGAACCTATGACGATGACTGAGTTCCGTGAGGACTTTAATCCAAGCTTTAGCCACCGCCGTAGATTTCTTGAATTGGGGGTGGTATTTTCGGGGTTGGGTTCGGAGCTAGGTTTGTAGATTTCATAGTATATGCGGAGGATAAAATAGGTGAATGTATTTGTGTTACTCATCCAGCTGAGGTCCAGAATGATCGTGGCGTGAAAGTTGGACAAGGGCGTCTTTGTAGCGGATTGGACGATGGTCGAAATGAGGATAGCGAATGCGGTGATGAGGACACCGGTGGATTGCATCTCCAGGCTTTCGAGTTCGTTCTTTGTGATTTTCTTATCCTTGAGGGCCCAGAGCGCCGGGACAAAGCTGAGAATGTTTTGAGCGTAGATGGCAGCTCGGACTCCGATGCCGGATACGTCTGGATTGGCGGCGATACAGAAAGTCTCGGGGGTGGACATAGTGGCTAGTTGAAAGAAAGGAGGGGGATATGGCTACCAGTATTCATCCCTCGAATGACCAATAAATTGCGACGAAGCTGCTGCTCTCCTCGGATCCGTCAAGCGCAGGCAATCGAAATGAGTGTTTCCTCTCAGACGCCCCCACAACACCACGCTCTCGCGAGATGATCGAAAGGCAGTACGGCAAGGAAACACATGGACAGAGCGAGGCGAGTTTAGGAATGGACTGATCCGTTGCGAGGGTCGGAGGAATGAATCTTCTGGAAAAACCATCTGCTATCGCTTACGCAGACCCGCCTAGGGGTTGGGTTTACTGGACGACCGGGTTCAAAGAACGGGATGGCGAGCGGAGGAGCAGCAGGACTGTTAGCACGCAAGGATGTTACAGCCGTCGGCGTAGTTCATTTCGCTTGCCTGTATAGTTGATGGACACCAGGGCCCAGGCATTTACCGATAAGCTTTGCTGCTACAAAACGCATGGCGCGGCTCTGGCCCATCCCCTTGAACGTTTGAGGGGGATGTTCGTCTGAAGCACTGATATTTTGAGAAGTTACTGCAATGTATGTACGCACTGCGCAGGCCCAATGGGACCATGTGTGGATGCGATTCTGAGGCAGTTTTGGGATAGAGCTGGGGTTTTTTTCTCGTAGCAAGCGTTTTTCGTTATCGTAACATCTGATCCGGTGCTGGATCGCAGCAAGCATGTCCAGCGCCAGCTTCTCGATGTCGGAATGAATAGCTCTGCGCCCAAAGGTAAAATAGTAGTACAACGAGACAGAACAAAATAAGAAAGGATACACTACAGATCCAAGTAGTCCCTCCCTGTCGACCACGCGCCTCCTCCTGTGCCAGTTCCACCATACGGATCATCAAGGTTGCTGGTGACTCCACCCACGGTTCCTTCAACGTCTTTATAAGAGAACTCGCGCTTGAATTTGGTCTCTAGCGAAGACATGGTGCCAATAAGTTTGGTGCAAGCTTGTTCGAGAAGCGCCTGGGGGGTGATGGTTCCGTCGGTTTGAATCTTAATAAGGAAGTAGGGGTGAAGCGGGTGGGGGACTTTGTACCCCGCGAAGAGGATTTGAGGCATTGCGAGGAGTTGCCTTTGGGTATTGTTAGTAGGCGCTGAAGACCTCGAAACATGTGACGCTACGTACGCGCGAAGCATGTTGCCAAGGGTATGGTCCTGCTTGACAATCTTTATTGTCGCGGCGTTAGGTATCTTGGTATCTTCGGTGACCTCCACACTGTGAGGATGAGCCGACGAGGTCGATAAAGTCTTCTCCCAAGTCATGAGATGCATTCGACGCAC
>JAECYV010000003.1:246448-274014 GCA_023014305.1 Lepiota subincarnata
GCATGAGGTCCAACACCCCTGCCGAAGACGGTGAAGCCGACGACAACCGGCCTTGGGTCGTCAGAGTGGTGAAACGCGAAGCGACTGTGAGTTAATGCTGACATGACCCATGTGCATGACGTTCATCTAAAACCTTCATGTAGATTGGACCGCACACATTTCAACTACACGAAATTTACGGATTAACCTCGTCTTCGAACGCTCAAGCTACAGCTAACGGAACAGATTCSCATACATATCCACCAACGGCACCAGCGGACGATGAAGACCCTTCTTCAGAATGCCTTCTATGTTTGTCCTCACCCCGCGAAGTTGTCCTTATCCCTTGCCGACACCTCGTCGCTTGTAAGGAGTGCGCGCTTAACATGGTCGAATTCGGTGCTGGTGGAAACATTACTCAAGCTCCTGAATTAGCACCTGCAGCCAATGCCGCTGAAGCGGCTGATGCGACAGGTGGGCCGGCTACTGGGGCAACGGAAAGTGGAACCATCACTGCACCCGTGCCTACTTCTCCCACACCCCCTCCTGTAACCACCGCAAGGCGAAAGAGGAAAGCCAAAGGGTGGTTTTGTCCTGTCTGCCGCCAGCGTAAGTCACCTTCAGACTTACCCAGGTTACCTGCACGACTAATTCATCTCTGTAGCGTATACATCATTGTTACGCATCACCACTGCTGCTCCTCCCGGTCCTGAGAAAGAAGCCGAAGGTAATGCTTCAGAGGAAGATCACATTCAGCGAGCACTCGCCAATATGACTGTTGATACTCGAGYTRCCGATGCTGAGACAACCGAAACTAGGCCTGGTGGTCTCCTCGGTAACGCTTTCGGCAGGCCCGGGTTCTTGAGGGGAATCAGTTTCAACAACAGGGGTGGAAATCCACCACCACCRCCGCCACCAGCTGACGTGGAGAGTCAGGCAGGTATGGGAAGGCCTGGTGCTTGAGAGATACCATCATCCAACACAGTTTTGCGGACTCGCTTTCGACATTGATGTGATGTACTATGCTCTGAGACTCATAATGTTCTGGATTCACTTGCACTTGCAGCTGTTAGGTCTGGCGTTTTGTGAGCTGGATGTGTTCCTCCGCCCTACTACCACACACGCACGTACTCGCGTTGTACTATATGTATATTATATTGTATGTTCCCCGGAACAAGGCTC
This sequence comes from Lepiota subincarnata, assembly GCA_023014305.1. Lineage (NCBI taxonomy): Eukaryota > Fungi > Basidiomycota > Agaricomycetes > Agaricales > Agaricaceae > Lepiota > Lepiota subincarnata. The sequence goes on from JAECYV010000003.1 coordinate 247,610, forward strand.
ATGTTTTACTTTGACGGGTGGGGGGGCGGAGGGCGAGCGCTTGGATATGCTGGGCCAGGCGTCTCAATCAAGCCACTCAACACTGACATTCAACTCAAGGTTGACGGCGTTTAATGGTTAAAGTTCAATGCGGAGAGGTGGGGTGCTGGTGAGATAATGAACGGGAGCAATTGTACATGAACCGATTAATCATGTCAAGAACCTTCCAGCGCTTCAGCGAGATTCACAGAGAAGAGTCCCAGCGCAGGATGCCGAAAACGCTCTCCCATCCCCACCCAGACAGGTAAAGTCATGGCCTATGGATCTTATCTGGCCGTTGGGGCCCTCCTCATCGCCCTAGCTTACTGGCTACGATCGTCGAGACGCTCCCAGCTTCCATTACCACCCGGACCAAGAAAGCTACCCCTGCTCAAGAACCTTCTCGATCTGCCCACCGAGCGCCAGTGGTTCACATACTCCAAGTGGGCCCAAGAGTATGGTGCGTGTGTCGTCGTAACCCAGTCCTATTAAACCTTAGCTCTGCTTCAGACACCGATATTCTCCACGTCGAAGCGGCTGGATATTCAATTGTCATCCTACAGTCAGAGGAAGCCATAAATGAGCTCCTAGAAAAGCGGTCAGCCATATATTCTAGTCGGTGAGACCTGCTCGATATTTTATCCCTGTCCCATTCAATAACAAATGGTCTTTAGCGCGGTGTCGAGAGTCATCTCCGAATTGTAGGTTTTGCGATTGAGCAGCTGAACAGCTAGATAATGTTTACCGCAGAGTTGGATGGGACTGGCCCTTGGCGTTCATGCCATACTGTGATCTTTGGAGGGAAAGACGACGTCTATTCCAGAGATATATCCATCCTTCCGACCCATCTCTCCATCGTTTACACGAGGCAGAGAAGCTTCATATCTTTCTCAATCTCTTGCTCAAGGAACCCCAAAACTTTATTGCACATATCAGGCAGTGAGTCTGAACAATGAACCATGTTACTCGAGTCGTACCCAACGTCCTATTCACGACCCCCTATAGTATGATAGGCGCTATCACCATATCCATGACATACGGTATCAAGGTCAGGCCCACTCACGATCCTTATGTGGAACAGGCGGAACACGTAATTGCCCGGGTTGCTGCAAGTTTGAATCCTGGAACCTTCATGGCGGAGACTTTCTACTTCCTGCGTCATGTTCCCGAAGGATTTCCAGGAACAGGTTGGAAGGCTAAAGTGAGGGAATTGCGACAGGAGATGCTCGATTTTATGAATCTACCTTATGAGGCCGCGCTTACGGCAATCGTGCGTGTTCTTCTCTTGTCTCTGTTCTGAAGGGGCTTTTCTGAAAGTTTCGTATATGCTGTAGACGGAGGGGAACTCGGCGGATAGCTTTGTGTCGCGCTGTCAGCAAGACTTCAATGAGGGGCGCCTTAATCCAAGTGAACAGAAGCTCGTAAAAGATATGGCTGCGCAAGTTTTTATTGGTGTGTTTTATTTCTCGTGTATCCTACGAACCTCGCCAATCGATTCATCTACTTATCTTTTTTTGGGGTAGCGGGAGCGGACACCACAGTTTGCGTCATCACTACGTTCCTTCTTGCTCTCATTTCCTTCCCTGAAGTCTATCAGAAAGCACAAGAGGAAGTGGATCGCGTGCTTGGTGGACGATTGCCGGACCATAGCGATAAGGAATCCTTGCCTTATCTAAATGCACTGTTGAAGGAAGTTCTGAGGCAAGTCGAAGGCATATTATTCGACGCATTTATGGCTCACGAGGGATATAGATGGCAGCCGGTCTTACCGTTAGGGCTCTATCATGCAGTAATTCGTGATGATGTATATAAAGGATATCACATCCCTGCGAACTCCATCGTAATACCTAACGTCTGGTGAGATGCAGCCATTTGCCCCCTTGTTAAGTAGTTATTAATGGAGTCTGTTCAGGGCCCTATTTAACGACCCAGCAGAATATCCCCAGCCAGAAAAGGTCATACCGGAACGATTTCTCAAGGATGGAAAGCTGCACGTTCCCGGCAGGGATCCTTCGCACATCACGTTCGGGTTCGGCAGGAGGTGAGTAGAAGTCTCGAATTTTTCCTCTCTTTCATGATTTCACCTATGTTACGTGACTAGGGTATGCCCAGGACAACATGTCGCAGAATCAGTTATTTTCCATGTTGCCTCTGCTGTTCTTTTGTTGTTCGATGTCATGAAAGCGGTTGATGCTGACGGACATGTAATTGAACCTGCGTGCGAGTATACTACTGGAATTATCAGGTAAGTGGAGTGAAGGTGATAGATTTGCTGGTCCCTGATGTGTGTTGGAAGGCAACCTGTGCCATTCAAATGTACTATCAAGCCACGCTCAGAGGCAGCAGCTAGACTAATCCGCTCACTCTCCTGACTTACTTCAACCTTCCCAGTGATCCGGGGGATTTGGGGTTGAAATATGCGTATCTTCAGATTCGGTTTCGTGTACACTGTGCCTATTTACACTGTATGTGTACTGTAACAAGAACGCTCTTGCGACTGTCAGTGGGAAACGCAATGAAGAGGCTCAAGCTGAGGGTGTGAGTCTGCAACCGAGGACGTGAGGACGACGGAGCAGAGCGGTGTCTTAGTCCGTGGGCGTCACCGTCACGGTGGTCACTGCTCTCTCCTCTAGGCGTCCTCGTCCACATCGTGGCTGCTGGCTGGCGCAGCCGCATTCGCACCCGCCCTCCGCGCCCTTTTGCCTGCACCGCAGCGTGCTCTGTGCAGGCCCGTGGCCTCACCCCAAAGTGGCTAGGACTGCGCCACGGGCTCCCAGCCCGCCCCGCGGCTCCTCACGACTCTTGGGGTCGGCCACCCTGCCAAGCAGGGAAGCCCTCTGGGCTTTCGCCCACCTCGACCCTCCTTTTCTTCTTCTGTGTGCATCTTATTTCTTAGTGTTCTCCCACTCGCGCCCGCTTGTAAAGTAGCGCAAGCCTTCCACGTTGCAAAATAAAGTTTGTTTATTTTCTAGGTACYGTCGGCTCCAGTGAGAGACAAGGACGAAGAGTAATCGTTGGGAGCCAATGGTCTCTGCTCATGCCTCGGCATTAGTACTTATGTGGCCCGACGTACCACCGGGAACGAATACGACTGTGACCTCGTCCAAATGTAGCCTAAGCATTTGTATTCGCGAATGCATTGCGGTAGGCCCAAATGACCCCTCGTCTGAAAGTCTGCGTGACATGCCGACTCGCCTTCATTGGATCCTCATTGATGCTCGGTAGGTGCTGCAGAACTGCTCCCGATTTGAATTGAATGATGGGCCAAACGTGAGAGGGATTTATATTGTACCGTGGACAACTTTTGCTCTGAGATTATCCGTCGGGGCATCTCGATTCTCGACCATGTTCAACTTGGTGATCCGGATCCCCATATAAGGCATATGGACTTTCGATCACATTTTGATCGACTTTGCTAACTGTCAGCATATCATCGATCATCCTTCGTATCAGGAATCGAACGACGAGATATCTAGGTTGAGTGTGGGGGCCAAAATTCAAGGGCTTTGTATATTTGACGTTATCGTTCGACAAGAATAGGAAACGACGGAACGGTGAGAGTGTGATAGATTGCAGACTTGGGCCATTCGCAATTACAATGTATGTATGAATCAAGTAATTATTGACAAAGTTTCAGGGTTGAACTGTGACTATCATTCTGGAAGTTCCAAGAAGAGGCCGAGCGCAAGAAGCCGAAAGCAGTACGTTAAGAGGTCCCCATGTTGTAGTTACCTGACTTACACTTGATTGTCATTCACCTCCCTCCCCAGGCTCTCACCTCACACGGGCGGCCGAATCTATGGCATACAGCCAGTATCTAGCTCTTGGAGCTCTCTTGAGTGTCCTGGTCTACTCTCTGCGATCGACCAAGCGCTCCCAGCTCCCATTACCACCTGGGCCGAGAAAGCTCCCCTTGATCAAAAACCTTCTCGACTTGCCCACCGAGCGCCAATGGATCACATTTTCCAAATGGGCTGAAGAGTACAGTGCGTGTGTTATCATAGCAACTCCCACTATCCTTAACTTGTCCTCCAGACACTGATATTCTCCATGTTGAGGCCGCTGGTTATTCAATAATCATTTTACAGTCGGAAGAAGCTGTCAATGAGCTCTTGGAGAAGCGGTCGAGCATCTATTCTAGCCGGTGAGACTTGCCAAAATTTTGTCCCTGTATTACAATAACCAAATGCTTCAGAGCGATATCGAGAGTCATGTTTGAATTGTTAGTACCGCCTTCTTTTCAAGCTGTGCAGTTCCTTGACCATACGTTATTGTAGGGTTGGATGGGACTGGCTTCTGGCAATGATGCCATACAGTGACCGTTGGAAGGAGAAGAGGCGGCTGTTCCAGAAATACGTTCACCCCTCCGACACATCTCTTCACTGTGTTCATGAGACCGATAAACTTCATATCTTCCTCAATCTCTTACTTGAGGAACCTCAGAATTTCATTGCACATATCAGACAGTGAGTCCGAATACGCAGTCCTGGGTGTACTCGGCGTCTTACATATGGCTGTAGCACGGTCGGCGCTATCGCCATATCTATGACATACGGCATCAAAGTCAAACCCACACACGACCCTTATGTCGAGCTGGCGGAACACACGATCGCCAGGGCTACCGATGCTATGAATCCTGGAACCTTTCTTGCAGAGACATTTTATTTCCTTCGCCACATTCCCGAAGGATTACCAGGGACAGGCTGGAAGGCCAAGGTCAGGGAGCTACGGCGTGAGATGCTAGAGTTTAAGAAWCTACCTTACGATGCTGCACTCGCAGCCATTGTACGTATTACCTCCTCTGAATTGGATTTCTGAAAGCTTCATGTACATTGTAGGCGGATGGCACCTCTACAGATAGTTTTGTATCCCGTTGTCAGCAGGACTTCAACGAGGGCCGCCTTGACCCAAACGAACAAAAGCTCGTAAAGGACACGGCGGCACAGGTTTTCCTTGGTGCCTTCGACTTTTTATTTTTCATTAGCCTTTCCAACTGACTCCTTGGCAGCGGCAGCTGAAACTACTACTAACGTCATCACAACCATTTTCCTTGCCCTCGTTTGCTTCCCTGAAGTGTTCAGCAAAGCGCAAGAGGAGGTTGATCGAGTGCTTGGGGGACGGCTGCCGGACCACAGCGATAGGGCATCCTTACCGTATCTCAACGCACTGCTGAAGGAAGTTATGAGGTAGGTCGGGGATATATTTTTCTGCATATTTATGGCCGATGGAGGATATAGATGGCAGGCAACCGGGCCGCTAGGGTTCTATCATGCAGTGCTCCATGATGATGTGTATAGAGGATACCACATTCCTGCGGACTCAATTGTGATACCTAACGTCTGGTGAGATGCTACCGCCACTTTGGTTGGGCAGCTGCTGACAAAATATATATAGGGCATTATTTTATGACCCGGTGGAGTATCCTGAACCAGAAAAGGTTAAACCAGAACGATTCCTCAAGGACGGAAAGCTGCATGTTCCTGGCAGAGACCCTTCGGATATCACATTTGGGTTTGGTAGGAGGTGAGTAAAATTCTGTCCACCTTTTCATGGTGATTTCATGTCCTTTGTTATGCAAACAGAGCATGCCCAGGCCGACATATCGCAGAATCTATTTTGTTCCATGTCGCCTCTTCTGTTCTTTCATTATTCAATGTCACAAAAGCGATCGATGCTAATGGAAACCTGATTGAACCCATGTGCGAATTTACTACTGGAGTCGCAAGGTGAGCATGCACATGTACGATCTGGTTGTATGAGTACTGATACGTTTCGGAAGGCGACCCCTACCATTCGAGTGCTCTATTAGGCCGCGTTCAGAAGCAGCAGCCAGATTAATCCGCCCACTCTCTTAAATGACTTCCCTTTTCCGTTGGCTTGAATGTTGGAACGGATATACTAGTATGAACACATTGGATGCGCCGTGTGTACTTTGAGACAAACGAAATAAGAAATGGAGTGTCACCCTAGCATAATCTTAGCACGACTTGCAGATCCTTACAGTTTCAATAACCAAAATAAGAATATGTCACTGCCACCGTCACCAGCTGATGTGGGGTGCTTAGGAAACTCTACTTGGATTTAGGTTCACCCAACATACTTTACGGGTCCCCACTGCCAGTGAAACAATATAACACGTTATCCTGGGTCTATTTGTTGATCATGTTGTCTCTTTCCGTATAGTGGACTATTCCCGCTAAAGCACGTATCTTGCCTTCGATCAGCACGATCGACCTTTTTAATCGTCATTCGTTACAAGTATTTGAGCTAGGGAGAAAATGGAATGGTGAGGAAACCATGGATCTCAGTTCGGCACATCCATAGTTGATCATCAGCGACAGCCACATTGAATTGTGGCTCGTATCCGGGATGATCCACGTAAAAGACACTAGGTGTGGGGGACAAACATAGTCCTTTAAGATCTCTCAGCGGAAGTGAGGAGCCTTTTGTCAGAATCGTGGCTTGAACCATATTGCGTCGATCGCCCCCGACCCCAATACCCTAACCTCACTCTTACATAGACAATTGAGGTTGTGGATTACGGCCCTTATTTAGTCACCGATATCTTTCTCAGCGTCCAGATTTACTAGGTGCGACTACCAAAGTGTCCTCAGCTTCCACTACTACCTGGACCAAGAAACCTCCTGTTGATCAATAATCTTTTCGACTTGCCCACTGAACACCCTGAGGGGCTCACATTCTCCAAGTGGGCCGAGGAATACAGTACGAGTATTTGACCCGTCATCTTATTGCCTTTAGCTGTCTTTCAGCGGTAATGTCCCTGAAGGATCTCCGGGGGCAGGCTGGAAGGCAACGATTAAGGGAGATGTTATATGACATGCTCGAGTTCATGAATCTTCCTTATGGCGCTGCGCATGCGGTAATTGTACAGACACTTCTTCTGCAGCGGCTTTCACAAGGCTTCATGCACATTGTAGGCGAATGGGACCTCGACGGATAGCTGCGCATCACGTAGCCATCAGGATTTCAACGAGGGCCGCCTCACCACAGCGAAGCAAAAACTCATTAAGGACATGACTGCAATGGTTCTTAGAGTCGGTCCCTCCAGCCCCCCGCTTTCTCACTGGCCTTCCCAGCTGATTTCTTTTACAGAAGGGACTGATACCACTGTCAATGTCCTCACTAAGTTTTTCCTTGTTCTCATTTGTTTCCCTGAAGTGCATACAAAGGCACGAGAGGAGGCTGATCGAGCGCTTGGGGGACATTTACTAAACATAGCAATAAGGAATCTATGCCCCATCTTAATGGCTCATTGAAGGGTACTTTGGGGCATGTCGGGGGCATGTTGTCTTACATATCTATGGTTTATGGCGAGGGTATAGGTAGCAGCCTGGATTTCCACTGGGTTTTTATCATGCGCAGTGCTTCGTGATGGTGTCTACAAAAGGTACTATATTCCTGTGAACATCATTGTGATACCTAACGTCTGGTGAGATGTCACTGCTCTCTTTGTCGGGCCACTACTAATGTCTATAGTTAGGATCTTATGTTACGAGGAAGTCGAATATCCTGAGCCCGAACAAGTCAAACCGGGACGGTTCCTCAAAAATGGAAAAGCTACACATCCCAGGGGATCCTTCGGACATCACATTGGGGTTTGGTAGGAGGTTAGCTTGCTTCGGGTTTTCTCTCCTCAATGGTCTCATGCTCTGATTGTACGATTAGGGTGTGCCCAGGCCGACATATCGCAGAATCGGCCATGTTTCATGCCGCTTCATCTGTTCAACATCACGAAAGCCGTGGATGCTAATGGAAACATCGTTGAGCTTACATGTGAGCTCATTAATGGGGTTGTAAGGTACGCATATGAACACGACACGATATCATTCGCATTTACGTGCGTTGAAAGGCATCCTATGCCATTTAAATATTCTATCGAGCCGCGCTCGGAGGCAGCAGTCAGACTACTCCGCTCACTCTCGTGATATCTTCGTTAAGACATTTATATGCGGAGACATGTACGCTTGCAGCCTCCATTTTCTGTCTTGAAACTATTCTGTGGGATGGGGCCCCTCGGCAAATATTGCAGCAGAAAACCCAGTATGCTCTATGCCACTGTCCTCCGGAGATAGCCTCAGACCAAACCTTAACTATAGTCAGGCTGGTTGCCCCTACGACTTAAACAATAAGCTTGAACATGCATTGCTGCCACTGTCATTTAGGGCGAGAGCCGGATGTGTAGTAGGTTTTTTATAGGAGAGCCATGTGTCATTTGGTCTCTGGTAAGGCACGGACCCCGGTTGATGACCATCACGGCTTTCTGATTGCCATCGAACCCAAGTTATGGGATAGTTGAGCGAAGATCTCCAACTCAGAGTAAAGTGAATAATCATTAGTCAACACTTAATGTTCCAATATTCAACACTAGGCTGACCGGCATTCTGCAAGTTCCATGGAGAAGAGGGCGCAGGAAGCCGAAACTTGAGACATTGCCTGTCGAGGCGAGCACCTATAATTGTGCGCGGCATGACTCGTCCCTCCTTACTCCCTTGCTCTCACCAAAGCAGTTGCAGTTATGACCTATGGCACCTATCTTGCTCTTGGGGCCCTCCTCAGTACCTTAATGTATTGGCTGCGAATACCCAAGCATCCCCAGTGTCCACTACCACCTGGACCCAGAAAACTACCCTTGATCAATAATCTTCTCGACCTACCCACCCAGCGCCAGTGGTTCACATTCTCCAAGTGGGCCAAAGACTACAGTACGTGGGTCGTCCTACCATGGTTCAATTGACTTCATTTGTAGTTCAGATTCCGATATTCTCCATGTCGAGGCGGCCGGACATTCGATAATTATCTTGCAGTCGGAGGAAGCCATAAATGAGCTCTTGGAGAAGCGATCAGCTATCTATTCTAGCCGGTGGGAGTTTTGGAATTTCTGGTCCTTATGATGTAATAACCAGGTTGTTCAGAGCGTTGTCGAAGGTTTTGTGTAAATTGTGGGTATCTCCTATAAGTTTCTGCAACTGTTGAACCATGTACGATTGCAGGGTCGGGTGGGACTGGCTCATGGTCTTTATGCCATACAACAACCTCTGGAAGGAGAGACGGCGGTTGTTCCAAAAGTACATCCACCCATCAGATGCGTCTCTCCATAGCTTGCATGAAGCGGAGAAACTTCACATCTTCCTCGGTCTCCTGCTTAAGGAGCCTCAGAACTTCATTGCACATATTAGACAGTGAGTCTATCCATGTAGTCGGGGCACGCTCAGCACCTCATACTACATCATAGTATGATCGGTGCAATTACCATATCCATGACATACGGCATCGGTGTCAAGCCCGCACACGATCCTTATRYAGAGCAGGCGGAATAAATGATTACCGGGGTTGCCGACGGCTTGAATCCTGGAACCTTCCTCGCAGAGACGTTTTATTTCCTTCATTACATCCCCGAAGGATTCCCAGGAACCGGCTGGAAGGCCAAGGTCAGGCAATTGCAGCGTGAGATGCTCGACTTCTTGAATTTACCCTATGACGCTGCGCTCGGAGCAATTGTGGGTATCCTTTTTTTCGACACCCTTTTTTCAGGACGTTCATATATATTGTAGACTGATGGGACCTCAACGGATAGCTTTGTATCACGTTGCCAGCAGGACTTCAATGAAGGGCGCCTTAACTCGGACGAGCAAAAACTCGTGAAGGAAATGGCCGCACAAGTCTTCATAGGTGCCTTCRACTACATTTTCCTCTTATTAACCTTGTCGTAGCTGATCGTTTATTTTGGCAGCGGGAGCCGATACTACTGTTTGCGCCATCACGATATTTTTCTTAGTAGTTGTTTGCTTCCCTGAAATATACAAAACAGCGCAAGAGGAAGTCGATCGAGTACTCAAAGGACGATTGGCGGACCGTAATGATATGGAGTCCCTGCCTTACCTCAACGCACTGCTGAGAGAAGTTCTAAGGTAGGTCAAAAGGCATCCCGTTCCCTACGCAATATGACTTACGAAGGAGAACTTAGATGGCAGCCAGTCTTCCCATTGGGGGTTTACCATTCGGTTTCCCAGGATGATGTGTATAAAGGATATTATATCCCTGCCAACTCTATTGTGATACCTAATGTTTGGTGAAGATGTTATTCCCATTCCCCTCGTCGGGAAGGCCACTGATGATGCAAGTGTAGGGCGTGGAACTATGACACAGCGGAATATCCTGAGCCAGAAAAAATTAAACCAGAACGGTTTCTCAAAAACGGAAAGTTGCATGTCCCAGGTAGAGATCCTTTGGATAGTGCTTTTGGGTTCGGTCGGAGGTGAGTCAAACCCCGCCTTTCTTTGGGCTTACATTTAGGTCACACTAATAGGGCTTGCCCGGGGCGACACATCGCGAATCGATTATGTTCCATGTCGCATCCTCTGTTCTTCTGTTGTTCGATATCACAAAGGCGGTAGACGCCGATGGAAATGTGATCGAACCTACATGCGAATTTACCACGGGAGTTGCAAGGTGAGGACATGCAGGCGTACGGTATCATTTGGTATTGACACCTTCCGGAAGACAACCCACGCCATTTAAGTACTCTATCAAACCACGCTCAGAGGCAGCAATCAGGTTGATCCGCTCGCTCTCGTAACCGACTCCACCTTGCTGGTGATTCTGGAAGTCTGAAGCCCAAAATCCCAGCAGTACGTTAATGGATAATTTCAAAGAGATGTGGGCCCTCCCAGTTTTAGTCCTTGTAGATTGAAACCGTACTGTACAATGAAACGGGCGCGCTTATAAGTACTGCTGCACGTCAGATGAGAAAGACTGGAAAGTGTAGGTAGCCGAATTGGCCTCTTCTTCTCCTCCAAGCTCTGTAATCGAGGAATTCAAGCCTGCACTTGGGTTTCATGGTCTCGGCTGCGAGTATGCGTGGGTTTTGTAGCTCGGTTGATCGGGCCGGAAGAGTTCGTGAGTCTTTGAGTGCTCTTCACAGCAACAATACATGGGATTCTCGGCACTCACAGTCTTTCTACGGCGTGCGTAGGCCGAGTTATCAGGAATGGCACCCATTACGAGGATTGAAGTATGTCCCAAACAGCGGAACTGTTGGAGTGGGTCTCATTCACCTGCTCTAGATCTTCCGCGTTCCGCCACGTTGGGTATTTGTACGCGTAGAGGACTCGGACGGCCTGGTGGGATGGGGTGAAGGCACTCTCGAAGGTCACACTGAAGCTATCGAGGGCGCGTACCAGGATCTTCGCGAAAAATTTATCGGTTGGGATTCGGACGACATCGAGGACATCTGGCAGGTCGCTTATCGTGGTCGATTCTACCGAGGCGGGCCTGTTCTTATGGTGAGCGAAGCCCACTCCAGCAGGTTATGTTGCTTATGCTAAGAGATGGATAGAGCGCGCTTTCTGGGCTCAACATCGCGTTATGGGATATCAAAGGCAAGAGACTAGGTGTGCCGRTATGGCAGCTGCTTGGTGGTAAAGTCAGAGATCGCATCAAAGTGTATGGCTGGATTGGTGGAGATAAGCCTTCCGATGTCAAAGCTGCGGCACAGCGACGCAAGGACCAGGGTTTCCTGGCTGTAAAAATGAATGGCACTGGTAGGCCGCTTATCCCTCTTTGGTTAGCAGTGTATAGACTACACGGCACAGAATCCATTGAGTGGATTGACTCTCCAAGTAAACTCGATGATGCTGTGACCCGTATCAAAGACGTGCGTGCACTTGGATTGGATGTTGGGGTAGATTTCCATGGCAGACTTCACAAGGCGATGGCAAAACAACTAGCTCGGCTTTTAGAGCCTCACCAACCCTTATTCATCGAAGGTACATCGGATGCTACCATAGAACATTTGTTCTGCTGGTTGAGAACTGCGTATCACAGAACCACTACTGCCAACGCAGCCCGAAGAAATCGCCGATCTCAAAAACGTTGTTACGACTCCCATCGCTCTTGGTGAGCGGCTCTACACTAGGGCGGATTTTCGTCCATACTTTGAGCGGAGGSCAATCGACATTGCCCAACCTGACGTGTGTCTGCCTTCGCAATTAATTTCACATATAGACTCAGGATCCTCTCAAATAGGTTTCTCACTGCGGCGGCAWTAGTGAGCTGCACCGTATAGCAACCATGGCCGAAACATACGATGTCGCTTTGGCGCCTCATTGTCCACTTGGACCAGTTGCTCTTGCGGCCTGCTTCCAGGTTGCTACTTGTACACCGAACTGTACGTAGTTAAGACCTATGGTTTGATTTGAGGATTCATCGACGTCAGTTGTTATTCAGGAGATGAGTTGGGAGGTGCTTGAAGTGTTCACTGTATGCATCATAAAGCAATGCTTACGAACGATTAGATGCACTACAATACCAGTTTGGACCCCGACGTTGGCGCGGATTTATACACCTTCCTCGTGAATCCAGATGTTTTCAAAGTTTATGGCGGYTATGTCGATATTCTCAAAGGTGAGCAGAGTTTACCTCGGTCGTATAATACGGGTTTGCTGACGCTGTTTCGAGGCCCAGGTTTGGGTATTGAAATCAATGAAGGCCTAGTACGGAAGATGTCGGCCCTCTACGTTGAGCGGTATCCAGCATGGAGGAACCCAGTATGGAGAGGGGAAGATGGAGCGGTCAGGGAATGGTAAACTATACCATTCCTAGCATAGGTGGAGTAGACCGACACATAACTCAGCCGATGACCTGGTACAGAGATCAACAATCGACGACTGCCCTCTGAAATGCAATTTGTCTTCCATTCCCCGCAGCTTGCTGCTATGTACAAGGCACTTTCGAATGTTCTCAGCCTCCAATTTCAGTTTCAAATTCGGGGCTAGCCACTCCACGTTCAAGTAAACCCTAAAACTACTTGTGCTTAATGCTTAACTTCCAACCATGCCGAGGTAGGTCTGACAATCCCTATGTAGCTCCTCAACAATTTGCTGGTGGCAAATCGAAAATGTCACTCCTTGAAAAGATATGTGGGACAAGCTTGCCCACCTTTGCTGGCTTGATTTCATTCATTAGGCCAACCCCCGCACCAGCCCAGATGATAACTCGGTCAGTATCGTTGTGGGGATATGCTTCCTTGTACTTCGAACGCAAAGCCTCTATATCCTCCCCTTTCTCGTAGCCATTCAGGCTGGCTGTATATGCGATATACGTATCGGATATCAATCCGTTCGTACAAATTAAATTATCAAAAGGGAAGATATCACTTACCATTTCGCAATGCCCGGCCATCAATTCCCTTCGGCCAGCTCAAGTAGCCGGCAACAAGGTCAAACCCCATTGATTTAACAGACGCTTCAGAGTTCGCCGAGAGCAACGCTTGTTTGGCAGCATCACTATATACACTTTCTGGTGTGAGGCAGAAACGGGTTCCAAGGACTACTCCTGCAGCTCCAAGATTAAGAATTTCAGCGATTTGCTTTCCTGTTACCAGACCGCCTGCTCCAATTACGATAGGCCCGTCTGGAGGAGTAAGGGATAGGATTGATTGTACAACTGATTTCAGAGGTTGGGCAGCGCTGAAGCCATGACCACCTGCTTCGTTTCCTGCGTCAAGAAATAATTAGCGAAGAGAACTTATCCTATGTTTGTTTATGTAACCTTGAGCGACGATAACGTCGACATTCCAGTCGCGAAGAGCGACCTTGACGTCTTCGGCTAAAGATAATTGAACAAAGATGAAGGTCTTGCGGCCGGCAGCTGCGTCGTATTTCCTGACAACTTGAATCCACTTGTAGAGGTCATTACCAAAGGCAAACCAGACGGCCACGACGCCTCTATCCAATGTGAGTTTAATTGCCTTCTCGGCCTCTTCGTCATTCAGATCAAACACCCATCCAAGAAAGCCAACGCCGATTTGGAGTGGAGAATCACTGGGGGTATTCAATTCTTTGCGTGCGGTGTCTATCTGTGATGCGAGCTGGTCCGTTGTGTAGAGGGCTGAGAGTTGGGAAGTGAAAAGGTGGTCAGCCCATGGTCAAAAATGGTTGAGAATATGTTAGTATGTGAACGCTATTCCCTACCAGCTCCGATGAAGCCAAATCCTCCAGCAAGTGTCACTTGCGCAGCGAGGGACCCTAAATGGGTGCACGTATGCGCGGGGCACTTTGTATCATCAAGAAAACGCCATACCTCCGGCTGCAGTAGCCATTGGAGCGGAGAGGATAGGGGTTGATATACCTTTTACAGACGCATAAAGTGTTAACAAAAAGTCCATAGCTGGAACTAGGCAGCATCACCCAAAAGTTTCAAGAGCCTGTCGTTAGGGAAAGACATAGTTTGTATGGGTTCAGGTTAGGGTGGGAATGGCGGTAATACGAGCGAGTCGAGGCAACGCCAACGCGGTAGACTTGATCGAAATGATAGCTGAGTAAGACGAAGTCAAGAGGACCTTAGCCTTTATGTGCTAAGATTTCTGTTTGTCCTAGCACGGAAGGAGTGGCAAGGATGGCGAGTGGGTGACGGAATTCCTGCAGTTGACCCAGGGGTTTGCTTAAAGTTGATGGATGATTGGGGCGCATTTATCCGATTCTGTTGCTTGGAATTAAACACAGACCCCAAAACTACGAGAAGGAACTCACGGGCCAAGCTATCTTATGCAGCCCAAGAATAGACACTGGAAGCATACTATCACATGTTCAAATGATGATGGGTGCCTGATATAAGTCCCGATAATATATACCTTAGCGCTGACAAGCAATCGTTTGTAACAAGCCAAACGCAATCTCCCTTTCGATTCCCTTTAATTGATAAATGCTCGCTTCAATGGATCTCAAGAACAATATAAATGTTTCTCAAGAAGGCTGTTTGCATAAGTGTGTCGAGTCAGTCTTCGACATGTAAAGCTCTCTTTTACCCAACTCCGCCCGATCCTAAGTTTGTACACATACGATGAACAGCCTCACAAGTTATCGTTCGACCGGGCCCAGTGTGCGTTTAAGTATTACTATTATCTTCCCCAAGCTATAAATGAAGGCTATCCAGGGTATTGTTATACACGCAGCGTCATATCCTGTATCATGAAAGCGGTAGATGTGATCTGGTTAAATAGCACATGCGAGTATACCACTGGTATCCCAAGGTAAACATAAGTATGCAAATGAATGCTATGACCGTAGGGAGCTCAATAGAGGAGCCAAAAGGTAGCCAGCCTCGTTCTATCTATGTTGTCTAGCTGTTTCTGTCTACAATAAAGAATGCGCTAAAATAGTCTTATAATTCGTGGCAAATGACCAACAAATATTTAATGTTTTCGCTCAAGATGATAGATTACCACGCCTTGACAGTCCGCAGCCATAGAGGGTAGCATAGTAATGCCGTTAAAGCACCTGGTCGCCTTTGCCAGGGTCGGGCTCTGCCTTCTACAACAACTCCCGTATGTTCGACAATTCCTCATCCTCCATCTCCTTTTCGAGTTTCGTGGGCTCACCCGGAGAGCGCCGTCAGCGTTCTCGATCAGGCAACCGAACATCCGGCTATCCAAGGCGATTCAACCCGGGTTCTTCCACAAACGTAACAAACAGAGCTTTTCGACTTTGTCTATCATTCCCTGAACTCATGTAGCCAATGAAGGATGGCCCGATGATTCGACTGGACCTCGCCGAGGGCGCACTACTCCCTCAACAAGGAGACCCCTGGGACGCATCCTTCAAGCTAGTCCAGAAGTTTGACGATGAAATGTGCAAGGGATGGAGAGAGGAGATAGACACCTTACTGGTTTTTGTAAGCTCATTTCTGTGAGGTATCCATGATAGTTCTATTAACATTAGCAGGCCGGTCTCTTTTCGGCGGTGGTTACTGCTTTCACAGTCGAATCCGCAAAGGGCCTCCAAGCCGACGATCCTGTCCAGCAGCTGACGCAGACAACCACCAACGTGACGCGGTCTTCCACTTCTTCAAGTTCGGGAGTGTTACGCCCCAGCATCTTTTGGTTCTCGAGCCTTACGCTGAGTTTATCGACGGTCATGATTGGAATTCTATGCAAGCAGTGGTTGCGGGAGTACCAAAGATACGAAGGTCTTTCCGCCAAGGATGCCTTCACAATACGACAGATGCGATATGAAGGCTTTAAAAAGTGGAGGGTGCCAAATTTCTTGGCATCGCTACCCTTACTCCTACAGGCGGCAGTGGTTATGTTTTTTGTTGGACTGCTAGATTTTCTGTGGCACGTTGAACCCCTTATAGCTGCCGTGGTCTCGTGTATCATTGGGTTTACCATGGCGATTCTCATTCTGACAACAATACTCCCTTCTCTTCATTTCCTCTGCTTCTCCAAACTTGACACAGAACCTGACGAGCACTCTCAATGTGCTTTCAAGTCACCTCAATCATGGGCATTTCATGTCCTGGTTACCCTGTGCTTGCGCTTGTTCGCGCGCTTTCGACCTGCGTACCATTTCCAAGCTTATCTACAAGTCCCGAACTGGCTTCCTGAGGCCAACTGGGTTGAGCATGACTTGAGGTGGCACACTAGTGGAAGCTTTGTCGAGCGAGGAATGTCATGGATCCATCAGAAATTTGGTCGAAGTGCGGACGCGGTTCACAACCTCATGCGTTGTCTTGAATCCCTCGACGCTAGGAAGGCGTCATCATGTGTTGCATTTATCGTCCGAGAGACTTGGAGCCCACTACTACCTCTTCGTTCATCTGTCCTCTCGGCGCTTCATCGAATACAGAATCCACCACCAGACGAGAGCGCTGGTAAACTATCCTCAGACATGGCATTGGTCCATGCATCTTTCCTAGTGACCTGTCATCGAGCTTGTCCTACACTGTCCACTCGATGTTTCGAGAGTTGTTTAAAAATACTCGATACCGCAGGTGGATCGGAGAGGGTCTCCACAGCCCTTGAGATACTGAATACCTTCATCGGAACAACGCCTTTATCGCGTGGTGGGTACCAGCGACTACCGTATCATATTGGCCTTGCTAATCGTTGCACCAGAGCTCGCTGCTCAACTATCCATAAGATTGAGTAGCCTTATTCGGAAGAATTCCATCAATGATGAAGATATACCTGCATTCTGGACCATAATCGGTGCACTGGATCGTCACTACAATATCAATGAATACGATCCCCATGGCAGCGGACCACCATTACTCAAGCTTATCGAACAATGGCTTTCTGCTCCAAAACCTTCCGATGATGCTGGTAGCGACCTTATTCGGCTTGTACGGTGCGTCAAGGGCTCCATCGACACGTGGTGGTTCCTACCCCAATCTCTTGATTCCGCTGCACTTCTCGAACAGCGTACTCCCAGCACTCAAATTGCACCCCTGATATGTATCCTCGAGCGCCGGCTGGCACTGTACGGGGGAGCTGAAGCGGTGTTACCACCATGGACCGCAGCAACCTGGAAAGCTATGAAACAAGTGTTTCTGGGTGAAGCGAACCACTGATTGAACGATTCTGGTGTCCCCGTTCTATATTTATATGCTCGGCCATTGATTACCGGTACACAATGTGTAGTGCTATGCGAAATTTATGGCTACACTATAGCTAGATGTCACCAGCCTCGCAGTTCCGGTGAAAGGCTCAGTCCCGGCTTGAATAGCTTGGACAAACTATGGCGGCGAGGATCATCAGTCCTTTGGTCCGCCCCGATTTATAGAATAAACTCTCACCTGGGTAGGAGCGACGCCTTGATGGGCAACGAGATAATCTGAAGCACCAGAATTCAGCCTCGACAAATGAATCCATGGATGAGTTTTAGCCACTCGCCAAAGAATTCCTTCAGGTCCGCATTGAAGCTATTGATATTGCCGTCGGCGCTCACAAACGATAAAACTTGCCAGTTTGCATTTGGTCCCCTCCAGAGCGTCCAACTATGGCCTGCTAATGAGATACCCGAGGCTACCGGGGAGCCGACAGGCTGGATGCTGCATTCATGTCAAAATCAGACTCCGGCGGTGATACTAGATTATCGGGCTCTTACCCTCCAAGACCAGAGAGCCAAATCATGCTGCAATAACGATCAATCACTGAATAAAGATGGACAATGATACATACATCTCAAATGATGAAGCAGTGGATGCTGGTTTTCCCGAGGACGGAACACCGGTCCATATATCATAACTAGGAATGGGCCAGAATCAATCATGATCTTTCTACATTCCAAGTCGTGATTAGAGGCTCACGCTACGTCCGCTCTGAGACCGCTGGATTGTGTATCATAGTTCCAGTTCCATGTAGTCGGGGCCGATGTGATATGTTGCAACTGAGGGGAGTAAATAAGCCTCCTGTTCTGACTGCAGCTAGTGGAACGCACCTGAACACCCTTTGCCGAGTTCGATATGACGTTGGGATCTAGATATTTTTAGGCGGGACGTTGGCCCTTGGTATACAACAGTACTCCGCTATTACAAAGCTTACAGCTCTTGACATTGTTAGGATTTTGAGCCCATGTATAATCTGTTGACCACGAGACTGTCGCTCCCGAGGTTCCAGTAAGAGTTGAAGACTCTGAACCAACACCAGATACTAGAATATCAACACAGTCAACTTCTCGCGCATCTGATCACATATAACATGGCGTACAGGATCCCCACAAGTTTTGGCATAGAGTATACTGGCCCGCGGGAATGCAATCAAATCGACCAGTGATGGTCTGTGCTGCGGATAGTACAGAGAGCTGAGAAAGTACAGCTACAAAAGTTAGCACGAGGAGCATGATTAGCGGCGTTCACTATGGCCCGTGGGCGGTCCTCCCCTTTTTATCATGTGCTCGGGGAAACTCAAGGCATATTCCTTGGTCGCTTCTCGAGGAACTCGTGCTCGGTACAATTCAACGTCGCCAGAACCTCGGAGCCCTCGAGAGTTTACGAGGGAAGGAATGTGCATAATAGGTGGAGCATATGCATTCCGCTAATAATAGAACAAATTAAATACTCCTAAGCGTGTACAGTCAAATCGCTCAAGTATGTACAACGCAGCAAATAACCAGGGATATTATTGAGTGACGCAATATCATGAGAAATTGCGATAAGCACGATGGCAGCTATTTTCGCTGACCATGCATTTCTCCTACTTCGTCCGTCCTCGACTTAAACAATACTCCCGAAACATCCTCCGATTCGCTTCGCCGGGTTGTCATACACAATGCGCAGCCAACTTCAACTGCAATTATTTCTGTAATCACCATCCCTCGCCATGGTGTTAGCAGCCCATTAGATTAAATTAAATACAAAAAGAATAATCATGTGAAGACCGTGACCGGTGAACCGATTGCAGCTAGAAGCAAGGAGGAACAAACAAATTAGGGCCACACCACCTGGAAAGAGAGAAAGTATGGTGGCTTCCCACATATGTAATGCAGACATCTACGTTGGAAGGTTGGTAGACTGCGTTTGCAATGATGCGAGTCATGAGCAATGTTCAGCCGAGTATTCATAATTTCCAGGTAATAACCAATAGCCCCTCCCCCGATTGGTGTTAGAACATTGGTATCTGTGGATGGTTCCTTAGGGAGAGTATCATAGAACTAAGTCCATAGTAGCGTGCGCGCCGTACATCTTTTCCTAACAACGCCTTGTTAGACAGCGCTCCGAATTGAAGAGCGTTCTGGACTATCGAACCCATAAGTTCCATAACAACACTTGTATACAAGGAGAACATGAAATATTTCATGAACAAGGTCGTGGGTTTGGTACATTAACAATACACGATTGAATCATGAATTGACATTAAATTATTGGGTAGGATATCTAATTGCAGTATTATCCGCAATAATCGAAACCAGGGCACCCAATTGTTGTTCCGAACTCTGTCCGGCGGATATTAGAAACAATACGCTCTACAGCACACGAAATACTTACTGCTGCCATCCACACCAAGAATTGCCAATAACGCCTGGAAGACACCTCCGAGACCCTCACCGGCCAAAAAGCCAGCAGCAATAGCAAACATGTACATATCGTAGCTGGCGGGATTACGCTTCAGCCAGAAGTAACAAAATGTGGATCCGATGGCCATGGCAGTGGGGTAATAAGTCTGAGGAACGACAAACGCAAGGCCGATGGCGTTCCAGTTTGGGACCCAGTGGCGGTATTTTTTTGGAACCCAATAATGTTTAATTACAACGGTGAGAACACTGGCAATACCAAGTCCGATGGCAGTATAACCAGAGGTCTTGGGGATGGCTGGAGAAAGTTTCTCTAAGATGAGATCGAGGGTTCACGTCAAGAAAGTACCCACGAAGGCGCGGTCTGGTGACTGCAATGGCAACTGCAGCCCAGGCGGAGACAGAAGGTGCGCTATACGTGCATTTACCGGACGCTGGAGGGTTACTAAAGTCTGGTATTAGCCCAGAGTTCCGGTGGATAATGGCCCGTACACTCACATAATACAGGGCGATGCCTTCGTGAATAGGATAAAGAGGCCGCAGGTTAGGAAAACAGCAACAACAGAACCACAGAGCTGAGCGATGAACTGGTTGCGGGGCTTGGCACGAAGGAGGTAGCCAGTCTTCAAATCACCAGTCATGTCTGCAGCCTGGCCAGAAGAGCCAGCCGCAACGACACCAGCAGTCAAATTGAGAGTCTGAGCCGACTTGAGATCAAGGCTAGTGGCCTTGGTAATCCCACCGAAGATAAGCTGAGAGGCCTTGGCCACGGTAGAGACAGGGTTGACGTCTGTGTAACCAGTGGACTGTACCGCGATGAAGGAGAAGACAAACCCAAGAATAAGGGAGAGAATAGCCTCGCCAACATTCATATTGAATTGAGTGGCGAGGATGGCACAAGAGACTATTGTGCTGGCAGCAAGGCCAGTGGTCCACCACGCAGTAGGGATCCGGTCTTCGATCGGAGTCTTTGGAAAGAAAAACGGTAAGGTGCGGAGTGTAGTGTAACTAACTCGTGCATTACCTGATCCTCGTCCTCTGGATTGAGCTCGCGGTCTCCACGGTGGAACCAGTTCCAGGGATTGAAGTGTCTGGCCCTCAGCTCTTAAAATTTATGAGCCCAAATGACAAGCCAAATATTCGGATCAACTTACGGAAGAGGAGAGGAGACATGGTGAGGACAACATCAGCGAAGGAATAGAGCATCATGATCAGGACACCCGGCCAAAGCAACCAGTAACGAGGGGATGGGTTAGTGATATATTGATCGGGGTCGTCGAAAGAAAGTGCGACATAAGAGACCAGGGGATAATCATCACTGGCGGGAATCCCAAACGCAAGACCATTCTTAACAAGAGCAGGAGAAACTGAAATCTGTGCTAAGGATCGAACAGTGGCATGGAGAACACGAATTCACTCACTGATGCCCCAAGCAAGCACTGCGCCACCAACTAAACGTGTAATGAGATTACAGAAACTAAGGTTGATACTGGAGTAAAGCCACATACAGAAACTCCAGCTGGCATTGAGACCACTGAGCATGCCAGCACCAAAGAAGGCAGGGGTAAACTCGAGAATCCAGCCATAGTTTTCGAGGGAAATGATACTAGTAAAGCCTAATCGATAAAGGGTCCAACCGATGTGCCAATCATATATCTAGTCCACGGATCAGCCTGTTGTTTGATCAAGAAAGCTGTGGCAAACTTACGATCCCAGGAGCGTAGCCAGTCATGACCTTAAAGACAAAGACGGCAAGGAACGAGTAGAGTAAGGCCAGTGATTTTTTCTTGGCGCTGATAGCGCCTGTCCTACTATTGTGCAGCGATCGAATGGTATATGCCTGAATGTGCCCGATTAGTTCAATGATAGTAGTAAAGCGCTTGATGCTCACAGTTGCCGCAGGGGTGGGGAAAGTGAGCTTCTGGTGCACGATATAGTATTTACGGAGGGGTATAACAAAGAAAACACCAAAAAAGCCCGCGCAAACCGTAAGCGCGATTAGCTTGCCAATATCTTTCTCGGGAAGGTCGGACAAGAGGTTCATGCGGTACATGGCCGGAATGGCGGACACGAAAAGGATACCTAAACCTCCGGATGCTGTCAAGTTTTTGTCAGCCCTTCTCCTGTGGCTGAACGCTATTTGAAGTATTTACCAGTTGCAGCGCTGAATGACAACGGTCAACACAAGTATGGATTAAAAAAGGGCGATTAAATTACCTCTGAACAGTACAATTCTCCTTAGGCCCAAAGGGACCACCGAAAACACGTCCCAAAAGGCCAGATTCAGGAATAATTTTAGAGAGGGGCTTGAGGATAGCAAAACCAAAAATTGCCTTAATAAACCGTTTAGTTTGTGTAATTAACTCCAATCAGGAGACAGCTTACGCCGAATAGTTGTGGACCGAATGTGAAACCAGTCTTCAGACCAAGATAAATATTGGATGCACCGACTGGGTCAACTGTCAAGCCTCGCCACAGAAACGAATCGATTCAAGACGTACCGACAGCGCCGAGAACACACCCGACAACGATGGCCCTCACGGTGAGTTGATGGGTCTCCTCGGGGATATCAGGGTCTATAGGAAATGGTTTCGAACTGAACAGAGGTCAATAAAAGCGAAAATTGGATTGAGAGGGATGGATGCATACACATCATGATCGCCATAGTTATCCTCTACAATTTGATCAAGCCCCTCCTCTAAAGCAATCTTTTCCTTCTCTTTGGTAGAGGAGCCCCCCGGCGAGCCGTTGGCACGATACCTGAGCTGGTCGATGGAATCAGTCATTGGTTTTGGTGATTATCGCCTAAGCCTGCCACTACTGGACGCAAAGGAACTTGGCTGCGCGCGGGAGCGGTGTGGTAACGGTGAAGGCGGAATAGTTCTTGCTCGCCTTTTCTAGTCGAAGTGTCCAAGAAGAATGATGAATTCGGGAGCACAAGTATAACAAAGGGGTAATTCTCAGCCAGGATACAATGTATGGCATACGGTCAATGTGGTTCTTAAGCCCCATTGAGATGGGTAGGAACTATCATTTCCAGCTCGCCAGAGAGATCTCCCCGATCTCGCAGGAAACCGGCAATATGCCCCACGCAGATATGCCCCACGCAGTTATTCCCGAGCGCTGTGTGGACATGCAGACGGATTACACTTAGCGTGGGAAACACCCCAACATATCGGGCTGCGCTGGCATCTCAGTTTTCAAAGATAACAAGTTAACCCTCAACTTAACTATAAGTGGGGTAAGTTAAAATGGTGAAGTCTTTCCACCTCAACTCAACTAATCCTACTTCGCGGCTTCTTGATATACCTCACTTATACCTTCGAACACTATTTTTAGCGAAATTTCTCACTCTGGGACACGAAAGGACTTCTGAAGGAATCACGTTGCTTTGGTGTCTCCAACAAAAGACATGTTCGGCACACCCTAACGCTCGTTCCTCGTGGTGCACCTGTGCCAAGCCATTGAAAATATAGTGATCAATCATGGTGTTGTCGGCTAAATGGGCCTATACATCGCATGCCACATGTTTGTGCCACTCGACCTGTCCCCAGCTTTTTGGTGATGCTTTAATATGATGGGACGGGGTTTTGTGATGTTCGAACTGTGCTTTCGCCTCCCATCCTTATTCGCCCTTTCACTGATACGCTAGTCAGCGTGCGGATCATGAGTGGGCTCAACTTGACCTCTTGACTAACCCTAGGCAAGGTATCGGTCAAAGGGAGATCGATATCTACGCCACACGCTGGAAAAAAATAGCACAACTGGTGTTTACTAAATTTAATTCTTCTTTATTGGGTTTAGGCGAAGCTGCTACTGATTTTCTCAGAACTAATCGCATAGCTCACATACAAGCTCTCGTCTCGAGAACAATCATCGGCTTTGGCAGATTGATAACATGGAGACGAAGCTGACGGACGCTACTCCGCTTGCTCACGAGCCGATAGAAACGAACTATGGACATCGAAAACAAGCTCTGCCGTTATTTCCATTCCATGCCTCCTATTCAGCCCCTTTGCTCCAGGAGAACCAACTTGTTCACATTGCTCGTCTTATTATAGGCGCCCGCATACCAGCCACAGGGGCTAGCCATGAGGTCTGGCTGCACGCGTGTCTTTAGGCTTCTGGCCCGTCACCCAGGGTAGTATCTGTATCCCGGCATAACGAGACATCATACAACCCATGCACTGGGCGCATCGAGCGCGTGCACACGGATAAGTCCAGGGGCGATGCTTTCCAGAGAGCCTCCCCCTTGGGGTACACCTGTTTGACAGCTAAGCATAGCTACTGCACTTGTAATGATGCTTGAGCAGCCGTGGGTCTTATCCAGCCCCCCGATAACGTCAATTTCCATAGTGAAGCGTTGACGAGCACGAGTTCCAGCTTGGATCCATATCAGTTCGGAGATGGGCTGATGGTCCGCACAATTTCCTACACACGACTCACATATGAACCCCCAGTACTTGCAGAGTTCAATCGGAGACACCCTCATATACCTAACAGAATCCAACGGACCGACTAATCAAGCGCCGGGCTTATCATGTCGATGTGCCCAGAGAATACGTGGAAGCTGAATCCAAGAAGATAAGGGACCTTCGAGGTGGGCTCACCGTGGGAAAGACAGTTTATCTCGGGAACTTTTCTCACTTCGCTCGTACCCATGATCTTGCAACACCGCCAGCAGGTCACTTGTGCCACCTTGTCCTACATTCTACGGAGAATCTAGTCGTTGTTTTTTACCTCGGGCGCTGGCTCCGGGAGCATCAGGAACACACGATAGATTATTGATCACGCCGTCAAGACGGGACAAGGGGGGCCGCATAGCATCAACAGTACCACTCTAGGGAGCCATTGACGGCCTTGTGCCATTCGAAATTGGAGTAGTATTCTTAGCTTTCTTGAACGTGTGACGAAGTCTATTTATGGCTTGGAGCCGGGGTGGGATTGTCGGGATATTGGATAAGCATCTCGATTCTGCCGCTAAAATCCTTAAATGAACAGGAGAACAAGAACAATGATTCCATTGATGAAAAAAAAAAAAAGATATTTTCGGATTTCCAGAAGGTTTGATGAAGGTGAATAAAAGCCGCAATCCAACGGGTGTTCGTCCATATATTTACAAGCCGCAATGAGCGCTGGCACATGTTGTGCCCTTAGTTTCTCATACGATATTCCCGCACCCTGGCCTTTTGTAACCATCTGCTACCGTGTCTTAACTACTAACCATCAAACTCAATGTGACATTCAAGAAAGAAACCAGAATGTGGGATGCAAGAGGGTATACCACAGGCATGGCTGGGTTTGGACGATGAGGAAGAAGGCGGCGGAGTGATGCTGGGTGCGGTTTAGGATAGTGAGGATGGGCAAAGTATTCTTGGATGAGTGCGAGATGAAGAAAGTCGTTTTCAGCTGGACGTCTAGTAGGACCGGGTTAATAGCCATGACGACGGCGATAAGTAGTTCATTGTACAGCCTAGTTGGCGTGGGGATCACATAGTTGTAGATGGGAATCGGAATTGAGCACTTGAAGCTGTAATTCAGAGTTCACACACCCCCCATATCTTCTACTTTGTCTAATGTGGGAAATGAAGCCATGGTATATATGTCCTACAAGACTACCAACATCATCAATACGCCATTGTCAGTGATTTATTGCAGCATATTTCTACCACAGCAACCCCTTAAGAGCCTACACGGATACACGATATAACAAAGCACGATTACATGTTCTACGATATCTCATGGCTCTTGCCCCGTCCAAGCCCAGATCGCTCTAGTCACACTGACATGGACAGCAGATCCCCTTACAACCCCGATGACCCTCGATGCATGTGCCTAGCAGTCTACTTGATTCCAAGGGTCGTAACAAGTGAGTATATGCGCACCGTTACCTGTCAATAGTGTTTTCTGCGCTGCCTTCACCACGTGCGCGTACTGCTTATGCTGCGATGAGCTCCTTTTTCTCAACAACTGGCACTGAGAATATCAAGAAATTTCTGGCCGGCCTTTTGTTTAGGGGGAGAGGGGGGGGGGAGAAGGGGGGTGGACCTYGACAATGGCTTGAAGAGTTTGGCAATGTCGTGCAATATCGCACAGCAAAACGGGAAGTTTTGTGATGCATATGAAGTTCTACTCGGAAATCACTGCTTCCTGTCGCCAAAAAGCTTTCGGAATGACTTAGATTAAATGAAAGGACAGAGAATTGTCGGACGAGCGACTTGACCCAAGGGCTAGACCGAAGCCTCATCTACACAACCACACTTTTTGCATCCCAAAAAAGCACGTTTCGAAGAGCTTGGGGTGAAAGAAATTCGACAAAATATGAAACCAATTTAGATCATTCCCCGATCCTGACTTCCAGCTTCCACTCCTTCCCCCCCAGGACTATCATTGGTCAACAAAATACAGTGCAGGTTCTACTTAGCGCCGGGCTCCAAAATCTTAGATCTGGGTAGAAATTGTACCCCATTGATCTTCCGAATACYTCTGGAACTTCTGGAAGCTGGAGCCGGAGGTTGAACCCGTGTATCGTCGGATCGGGTGCCTAGTGATAACTTCTCGACGTTCTTGTTTTTTTTT